>KE159037.1:181270-207052 GCA_000411055.1 Leavenworthia alabamica | reverse complement strand
AGAACCGAACCGAATGCCCAGCCCTACCGTAAACATTGAAGACACCAAGATATGTGTAATTAGAATGTTAATTACTTCTGATTTTGTGTATGTATTGGCTGTAATGAAGCAAAACTCCTCCAGTCGTGGTGCGCAAAGCTCTTCGTACTTTCTACATTGCTCAACAAAAAGGCACAAATAAGAAAATTGTGTTACTATAACTTGAAATTGACACACACACACACAAACAATGAAGTAGGAACTTACGAAGCTATTAGCATGCAAGTGACACCAAGGAGCTGAAGTCTGTGCCTTTCAATGTAACTGTTGGACAGAAACCGGTCAATAAGATTAACTGAAAGGTAAAGCGTATCTGGAACCAGCTTATATTCTTCAGAAACCTGAAGAAATATCAAACAGTGAAGAATGTTACTCAAAATGTTTGGAGAAATATTCTTATGTTGAAATAAGCTAACCTCTACAAGCCAGTCAATCAGAATCCTTCTCATGTCTGGGTGGATATCTCTCTGCACCAGCTGCATATAGTTAGCCAAGGGTCGTTGGTGAAGCTGCAGGCAAAGAAGGGTTATAACTCCAAAGCTCTTTATATGAAGTTGTTATATTGAGACTATAAACAAGAAGTTAACTGTGGAAAGATGTAAACCAAATATTTCAATACCTCAGCAACATGTATGTTGTCGTATATATCAGCAGCATACAAGCTGCAACTTTGAGGATCATTGATGTTGAAATCAATATCTACAACTTGAACAAAATCCATAACACCAGATCCATCATCTTCTGCACAATCCAGTAAAACATGCATAACTTAAGTAAGTATGAGAAATCTAAATCCAAGATCGAAATTTTACAGCATTTTGAAGTCAAAGATGGCGAGGGAACAACATGATCTTGGAGTCGAGCAAAATGTGGATTCAGACATTATTTATAGCCATGAAAACTGCAGTTCTTACGTTGGTAGTTTGAAAGAGAGATATCTTTGGCTTCAGCCATTTTAATCTTAGACAAATCTTCAGCTAGTTTTGATTTTTCTGTATGCATATCTACCAAAATATCCATGGGAATATCACCTTCATTTGCTGCTTTTGAAGACTCTTTTAGACATTTTCTGTTAGCCTGCAATGTGATGCCATATAATAAGAAGAAGACCAAAGAGAAAGCTTTAAGGGTATTATAACCAACATAAGAAAATGAAAACATAAATCTGAAATCTTTACCTTGATGTTGCCTCCTTTTAAGAGTTGATCTACAGAAGTATTACTCACATCCTTAAGTACAGTACGTCTCTTTTGCTGATAAACAAGAGGTATGAAAGATTTAGCATCATCCTGCAATTAGTTTATGAACTTGAATAAGAATCATGTTTAAGTGTACCTGTTTAAAAGAGGGTTTTGTTGGAGGTATAGATACTCCTCCTCTTCCTCCTTCTACCAAGGCCTTTTTAGCTCGTGATCTCGTTATTCTTACAAAATTGGCCTGACCATCTGATGCAGAGATATTCTCTTTATTTGCATTTGGATACATAATTTTGTCTTTAAAAACCCAATGGGTTTAGCCAAAGCCTGCAAAAAAAAAAAAAAAGGGCAAATTGATCATAGTCGGTGAAACGAAGTCATCATATATACACAAATTGTGCTACAGATATCTCAATTTCACACGATTCAAGTTTCTTCCATCGATGGATCTAATTTTACAAGCTAATCATTCGAAATCAAGGTAAGCATTGTTCTTCTTCACAATACACATCAAATTATTTATAAGAGGATTGATTCAGTACACTAACAACGAGCGATAGAGAGTACACATACACAATGTTTCATAAAATCCATTGAAACAAAGAAGAACAATCTCAGCAATTTCACTTTCCATGATTAGCCATCCATGCTTTGAATAAACAAACCAGACATAAGCTAAATTACAGCAGAGGAGTTATCTCAAACAAAACAAAAATAATTGTCAGAGAGATCAATCATCCTAAATCCCATAAATCTCGATCAAAACGAAAAGCACCAAGCTATGATTCAGAAGAAGAAGAAAAATATTAGAAGATTGATAAACAAAACAGAAAACTATAAGTAGACAACGTGATGATGATCTCTAGCTCAGAAACAAGCTATATTGGAGAGGTATATATAATTAATGACTAAAGAGAAAACTACAGAATCATAAAACAGAAGAAACTTTAAAACTCACTTCAGATTTAAAACAGCAATGAGATAAAAGAATATGTTGGTAGAGATATCAGAGGTAAGAGGAGGAGGGGGAAATAACTGAGTGAAAGATACTTTAAAATTTCAGAATTTTTGTGGAAGAAAATAAAATAAAATCTAATAAATAAATTTTTTTTTCTTGCCAACAAACCTTCTTTATAACTTTGATTTTTCTTAGCTTTTTAGAATATTTTTTCTAAAACTTTTGTCTTCATTACTATCTAAGTATTTCTATACATGAAGTTAATACAGCTGTATTTTATTTTATGTTGAGACTACAAAAAAAAAAAAAAAATGTTTGACTCAAAAAACTTTAACTTTTAAAAGAATTCAAAAAAAAATTCTAATATCAATGATATTCTTATTTTTCTTGGTATTTATTCTCTTTTGTCGAATCAACAAATGTCTATTTATCCGGTTTTTCAGTTTTAAAATTTGAAAAATCGCTAAATTTGTCATGACAACTATGAAACTGAGAATAACCGAACCCAAAATTCCATTCAAGTTCGAAAAGATCATATTTGAATAGATAGTTTTAAAGTCGATTATGTAATTAAACGGTTAGATTTTATATGGTAAATCATTAATTTAAAGTAGCCGTTTACTGATATCATAATAATCATGTCATGTTTGACTGACAGAAACTTTAACCGTCAAAGTCAACTCTATTAATGGTTATTTTTTGCATATGAAATTTCAAAATTAAATTCACGTATAAGACAAATTTTAGAAAGAAAAATAACATTTTCTCGGTCCTTATTATATTAATCTTTTAGAATACCAAAATTATCAAGTATTACACAAATACAAAACAAAAATATTCGCCAGAGAGATCAATCATCTTAAATCCCATAAATGTCGATCAAAACGAAGAGCACCAAGCTATGATTCAGAAGAAACAAAATATTAGAAAATTGATAAACAAAACATAAAACGATGAGTAGACAACGTGATAATAATGATGATGATCTCTGTCTGGCTCAGAAACGAGCTCTAATGGAGAGATACATATACTTAATGACTAAATAAAAAGTTACAGAATCAGAAAACAGCAATGAAGATACTTTAAAACTCACTTCAGTTTTAAAACAACAATGAGAGAATACAAAAATATTATTATAATATTAGTGATATGCTTATTTTTTTGGTATTTATTCTCATTTGTCGAATCAACAAATATTTATTTATCCGGTTCTTCAGTTTTAAAATTTGAAAAACCTCTAAATTTGTGATGACAACTATGAAACGGAAAATAATCCAAAATTCCATGAAATGGTTGGAAAAGATAATATTTTAGTAGATAGTTTTAAAGGCGCTTATGTAGTTAAACGGTTAGATTTTATATGGTAAATCATTAAGTTAAAATATTAATAGCCGTTTAATGATATCATAATAAATTAATAATCATGTCATGTTTGACTGACATAAACTTTATTTGTCGAAGTAAACTTTACTAATGGTTATTTTTCGCATATGAAATTTTAAAATTAAATTCACGTATTTGACAAATTTTAGAAAGAAAATAACATTTTATCGGTTCATTATATTAATCTTTTAGAATACCAAAATTATCAAGTATCACACAAATACAATGTTGTTATATTATCCTTAAAAATAGAATTAATGAGTTTTGTTATACAAAATTCAATAAGAAAAACATTAAACATGTTCGGATACAAATTTATGGCGAATAAAATTTATGTGATAATTTGATTTCATATTTTTGCAAAGATTTTGAATTATTAATAAATAAATTGCATTGACAAAAAATATATTGTATGTTGGTTTATAATTTTAATTATTAATAATGAATCAATATTAATACTTTTTCACATGATATAGACAATCTAACGGTTTAGTATATTATAAATGTACAAAGTTTGCATCTAAATTCAAGATAATTTTAGTATTTTCATTGAGATGTAAAATAGATATAGATAACTAATGAATGAAGAGAAGCTCCATATTAGTAAAACACAATAAATATCAAAAGATAGACAGAAGAGAATATGTAGGTAAAGAGTTGAAATCAAAGAGGAGAGGAAAACTAATTGAATGAAAAATAATGTTTAAAACTTTAGATTTTTTATGGAGGAAAAAATAAAATTTAAAATATAATCATTTTTTATTTATGTATTTTGGTAACAAGCATTATTTTTATAATTTGATTTTTAAAATATTTTTTCTAAAATTTGATCTTTGTTACTATCTAAATATCTATATATATGAAACAATACAATTATATTTTATTTTATTTTATTTTATGATCAAAATCTTTTTATTATTTGGTTTATGTTGGATAAATCGAAAAATTAAAATCTGAAACCGAAAAATATTTAACCAATCCGATCGGTTTTAGCACATAAATCGGTTAGATTTTGAATTTAGATTTTTTGAATTGATTTTTTGGATTTTGAATTCTGTTATGAATTTATGAATATCTTTAATTTGATATAAGAATAGTGAATTAAAAAGAAGTTTTCCAAATTATAAAATTTTTCAAATCAACTTCATATTTGAAGTTGGTTTCAAAATTTGAAGTCTTTATTTTTTAATCCTTCATANCTATTAAATTTTATATTATTTTATTCATTTTTATGTAAATTAATATTATTCATTATTTAAAATATACTACTAACTAAATTTATATAATAAAAAATTTATATTAAAAATTTTATATAAAACAATATAACATAAAATATAATATAAAAACTAATTTTGTCTAATAATTTATATATTTTATTTATAATTTATGTATAAATATTTTAAAATATATATAATTTAGTTGGTATTATTATCATATAATAAATAATATTTGTTTTGTATTTTTAAAGTATTTTTGTAAAAATTTGAAATTTTTATTATTTTTGTTAGTTAAAACTAAAATAAAATATTATTATGTAATATATAAAAAAATTTGAAATTTGATTTAAAATTGTATTGTTGGAGAAAACACATCAAAACTTTAAATTTGAAATTGGAAATGATCTAAAAAAGAATTAGAAAAAATATATATTTCTTTTTACAAAGTAAATTTTTATAGGAGCTGTAAATTCTGGCATATGAGATAAGAAATTCTGGAAAAGTGGAGTTTGAGCCTTGCTCTCAAAATGAACCATCTCTTTAACTCCTTCCACCGCAGCCTCCTCTTAAACCCTAATCCTCTCCCCCATTTAATTCTTCATAAATTGTTATCCACTGGCCGTTCATGGCAACAGATTCCTGTCGAGCCTCTCATCCAGCGGTTACAGTCACCTGCCATACCCGATTCTACATGTACTCTGCATCAAATCATCGTTCCCGAATATTCAAAGACTGATCTCTCCACCATATCAAATCTTCTCGAAAACTCTAATGTTATTCCCAGTTCAAGTCTAGAGTCTGCTTTGAATGAAACTGGAATCGAACCGAGCATTGAGTTGGTTCAAGCACTGTTCGATCGGTTAAGTTCATCGCCGATGTTGCTACACTCAGTGTTCAAATGGTCTGAAATGAAACCAAGTTTTACAATTTCTCCTTCACTGTTTGATTCAGTTATCAATTCTCTTTGTAAAGCTCGTGAATTTGAGATTGCTTGGTCTTTGATTTTTGATCGTGTGAGAAACAATGGAGGATTGAATTTGGTTTCTGCAGATACATTTATCGTTTTGATCAGACGGTATGCTCGTGCTGGTATGCAGATCAACGAAGATTGAATTTGGAAATTTCTCAATTATAGAGCTTTGCCTTTAATCTATAGCTTTTTGCTTGTAGGTATGGTGCAGCAAGCTATACGAGCTTTTGAATTCGCTAAAAGCTATGAACCAGTTTGTAAATCAGCTTCAGAAGTTAAGTTACTTGAGGTTTTGTTAGATGCATTATGTAAAGAAGGATATGTTAGAGAAGCTTCAGTGTATTTGGAGAGAATAAAAGGGATGATGATGGATTCAAATTGGGTTCCTTCTGTTAGGGTTTTCAACATTTTACTGAATGGATGGTTTCGTTCAAGAAAGCTAAAGCAAGCAGAGAAGTTATGGCAAGAAATGAAAGCTATGAATGTGAAACCTACTGTTGTCACTTATGGTACTCTCATTGAAGGGTATTGTAGAATGCGTCGTGTTGAGATTGCTATGGAAGTTCTTGAAGAAATGAAGATGGCAAAAATGGAGCTTAATTATATGGTGTTTAATCCCATTATTGATGGTTTAGGAGAAGCTGGTTTGTTGAAAGAAGCTTTAGGTATGATGGAAAGGTTCTTCGTTTGTGAATCAGGTCCTACGATAGTGACTTATAATTCATTAGTGAAGAATTTTTGCAAGGCTGGAGATCTCTCTGGTGCTAGTAAGATACTCAAGATGATGATGACACGAGGCGTTGATCCTACGCCAACTACATACAACCATTTCTTCAAGTATTTCTCTAAGCATAACAAAACCGAAGAGGGTATGAACTTATACTTCAAGTTGATTGAAGCTGGTCATTGTCCTGACCGGTTTACGTATCATTTGATCTTGAAAATGTTGTGTGAGGATGGGAAGCTAAGCTTGGCTATGCAAGTTAACAAGGAGATGAAAAACAGAGGTTTTGATCCTGACTTATTAACAATGACGATGTTGATTCATTTGCTCTGCAGACTCGATATGTTAGAAGAAGCATTCAAAGAGTTTGAGAATGCAGTAAGACGAGGGATTATTCCACAGTACATTACATTTAAGATGATTGATAATGGGTTGAGATTGAAAGGTATGACTGAGATGGCGAAGAGATTATCGAGTTTAATGTCATCTCTTCCTCACTCGAAGAAGCTGCCAAATACATACAGAGAAGTTGTAGATGCTCCGCCTGATAAAGATAGAAAGAAGTCTATATTGCAGAGAGCTGAAGCAATGTCTGATGTGTTGAAAGGTTGCAGAAACCCGAGAAAACTCGTGAAGATGCGTGGATCACCTAAAAGAGTTGTTCGTGAAGATGAAAGCTCGATAAATGATCTCAACGCACAAGATCAAGATGGATGAGAGTACTCTTGTAAACATAGGCTGGGAACGGGCTTGTAATAGGCCCATTTAGAACTAGACTTAAAAGGCCTATTTTATTTTTGTCATCACAAGGCCCATTTAATTTACCGTATCAGTAATAGTATATTACTACTACTATCTATGTAATGGTAATGTAGGAGGATACTTACAAGCTGAACCAAATGTAACCAAACATAAAACTCATCCTTGAATTTCAAAAAAAAAAAAAATTCTTTCAGAAATTATATAATTAGGTAGAAATAAGCCCTCAAAACTTGATTATATTTACTCAGTTTCATAATAATTAATTTTATAATTTTTAATGTTTTATAATATTTAATTTTTACTATTATTTAATGATTATAAATTAAAAAATGTTAATTATTTAAAAATTTGAGTAAATATATAACTAAAATAAAAAAATTTAAATTTTTTTAGTTTTGTATATAAAAAATACAAAATCAAATATTATGAGACGAAAATAGTAAAATTTAATTACGTATCTAAAACCAAACCGAAATCACTATTAAAAAAAAACGGAAAAAAAAATAATAATGATATGTGTCTAATGAGATGGAATCCTACTAAAATTCGATGACGTACATAGACTTGTCATATAAGTGGAAAACGTAAAGTCGACATGTAAACAATTGTACCCAAAATTATAACCAAAACCCAAAAATAAAATATTAAAAACTAAAAAAAAGAAAAGAAAAAATAGAAAGGGTATGGTAAGAATAAACAAGAAGTAAAACAAGAAGACAGAGGGAATCAATGGGAGAATAGTGAGAGGTCCCTCTCAATGAAGCCTACGTAATAAACACAGAGGATGATGACATAAACTCTTAGGTTTTGAAAATGTTGTAATATTATTTGTCAGCGAAGGTCAAGCTGCTCTTTAAAGCTACATACCACTGATATGTCATCACTTCTGGCCCCACTCCTCTCCTCTCCTCTGCTTATTTCTTAACTCATTTTTTAAAAAGTGTGTTTGGTTTTGTAATCGAGGTTCTCAATCATATTTCATATATCATCATCAAATCATCACTATCCGAATTAGGAATTCAAATTCCATATGAATGAAAATGAACTTAAAGCTGCAGCATAAGTATATACTTTTCATATATAAAATGGACATAATCCTCGTGCTCACTTGGTCAACCTATGAATAGATTGATTGAAAAATAACTGAATCATATAGTATAAGTGAAGCTGTTTATGCCTATTATCTAATAGTATAGTTTTCCAATTGAACTGTTAATTATATATTATACTGAAAAATGAATTTAGAAAAATTTCCTTAAATGTAGTTTTTTTGGGACAAAATTACATTAATTTTTTATTTGTATATAAATATCATTTTTATTAAAAATTATATTTTATTATAATTATATTTTATTATAAATTATATTTTATTATAAATTATATTTTTAATAAAAATATATATTTTTTATTTAATGTTAGAGTTTAATATTTAATGTTTAGGTTTATTATTTATTATTTAGGAGTTAAGATTTAATATTTATGGTTATGATTTAGTATTTAGTGTTGGAATTTAATATTTATTATTTAGAATTTTTTATTTAGATATTATGATTTACTTTTTAAGGTTAGGGTTTACTATACAATGTTTGGATTTAGTATTCATAGTTTAAAATTTATATAATTTGAGTAAAATAAAATCTAATTTTTAATTTAATTGAATTATAAAATAGTAATTTTATCTTAAATCAATTTTAGTGTTATTTATGAAATATAAACTAAATTTAGTGGTAGTTAAGAATTGAACATGAATTAATTAGCTATACAATATTCTACTACATCATTGTAAAAAAACAATAAACTAGTTTATGTACTTGGCTTTGTTATCACTAAATAATCATTTAAATCTTTTAAGCTATCAATCTTTTCTCAATAAATGTTGCTTCTAACTAAAATTTTACTCATCTGGTTGATACGACGTTAGGTGCTTCTATACACAAAGCACACAAATACAAATTTTGATTCTCAATGTATAATTTAATTATACACATATATAATATATATATTTTTCTGAGCCATTATGACGTAAGTATGTAAAAGAGTGAGAGAGAAGATCTTGTCTGATAGTTCTCGTACGAAATGATCCAAAATCTGTCAGAGCTCCATCATTGTCGTCCTCGTGGACAATTTATATATTTAATTTCTATCGTGTAAAAATCCCATATTAACTGACTATTTTACATATTTATATTTTATTGAATTACTAAACTAAGGTATAGATTTAAATACGGAGGACAAGTTGGCAAGGTAAAAAATTATATAAACTGACTACTGATGGAAAATTATGTCGTAGTCATCGTCATCACTTCGTCATAGTCTTTTCATATGTCAAAATGATGGCCAAATCATAACTCTATATTCAAGTTTATTATAAAATTTACTATTAGGTTTGATATACAAAATAATATGTTCGATGAAGAAATGTGTATGTTGACATAATACACATATTTGTTGATTTACAAATCCGACCAAAGTAAAAACTAAAATTAAATGGTTATTACAAGAAACGTGTTTTTGATGATTAAAATTTATGTTTTAAAATTTTTAGGTGGTAGTTGGACGTTTCGGTTGTGAGTCAAGTCTAGCGAACAATAAAAAATAATTAAAATTTAATAGGAGATTAGTTTTTTTTTTTTTTTAGTAATTTTAAACTTTATTATATAACATATAATTTTTTTTAAATATAACAAATGTATTGCAATATATCAAATATCAAATTCATATAAATGAACTAATGATTAAACATTACTATTTGACAAAATTACTATTAAACATTACTATTCATATAAAAACTTTGTGATTTTTTTTTATATTTTCTAAATTAAAAGACTAATTTGTAAGATTTTTTTGTGAACAAGATCAGATTTAGAACATACCCTTAAAGCCTAAATAAATATTTTCGATTAACTTAGATAGAAGGTACTTAACTAAAAAAATTACTTAGGTAAAAAATCAAAGTTAAAATTGATAAAATCAGTCAACGTAAATCTTTGTGGTTTCTATGCAATATTTAAGGGACAAGACAGTGTTGATACAGTTCTACAGCACATAACAATGAATAATGTAGAACTATAGATTATCAACTAAATCTTTCAAATGATAAATGTGTTACGATAGTCTTAATACGTTGAATATAAAATTACTTATAGTTAATACAATTTATAAGTAAATGCATAAATCATAACCAATTTTACAACCATATTGCATCAATATTTACAATGCACGACACGAAATATATTATTTTAAAATCGGAATAAAAATTAAAATTACCAAATTTACAACAACATTGTAGCATAACAAGTCAAAATTATTTAAGAACAATAACAAAAATTAAAATTAACCAAATTATTACAATTTATTGAAATGAAGATGGATAATATGAGAATTACAACTATTCCTACTACTCAACGTACCGTTAAATTTCAACCATTGGTCTGTTATATCTTCAGCAATTTTAACGGCGTCATAGGTTGTTCCTGAAAGTCCTCTTCTCGTAAAACCAACTGTGTATAGTCCATTCTCTCCTTTCCATCCGTTAGGAAACGGCGTTTTTGGCATTCCTTCTTTCGTGAAAAAACTATTGTCCTGTCATAATTCAAAGGATCAGATTCTTTTCATTTTTCTTAAAATACCAAAAAATAAATAAAAATAAGAAAAAAACAAAAGAGATATTATTGTCTTTTTATAAAAAATAGTTGGGGAATTTAAAAAAGTGTAAAAGTTTTATTCCATTTTGCATGGAGAAAAGAAGAGTTTTGGAGTGTTGTTCCGTTTGTTGCATGAGTTATGTCCATATCATAGAAAGTGATGGATGATACACTAAATGTTAACACTAGAAAATAAACCTATGATCATTTATAGTGTTATATATACCTTATTAGCATGTGTATATAATTAAAATTTTACAATCACCATCAAGAGTTATTCATAATCATCACACACTCATACGAACTAGAGAATGATTAATATATAGTTTTGAGTACCTTGAGCCAGTATGGTACATTACTCTTGTACCCAGTTGCTAGTATTATCGAGTCGAATTCAATTTCTTGACCGTTTACAAACTTGGCTCCGTTCCTCGTTATTTCTTTCACAGCTTGTGTTACCTAATATAATATTAACAAATAAAAAAACAAGAAACGTTATATAATGAAATAATATATATATATATATATATGTATGTAAAAAATTATGAACTTACCCTAATTTTTCCTGATTGAATTAAAGATATGGCTCCCACATCAAGAACCGGAGTTTTTCCAGTGGCGTTCTTGAGCTCAATAGGTCCGGTTTTAGGTCGTCGGAGGCCTAACCGGTCAGTATTTCCCAACGTAGAATTAGCAAGAAGTAAGAGAATATTATCAACCAGCTTTAGAGGAAACCATTTCAGTAGTGTCATTGCTATACCAAATGTTGATAGACCCAAAAAGTCTCTTGGTAATACATGTACCTGCGTCATTAATTAATATTAGACCCGGTTTAGTGCATATCATTAACATATATACTATAGTTTAGGTTAAGACTACTTACAGAGTTTCTAACGACCATATGAGGCATAGCATTGTATCTACAAAGATCCAAGCTAACCTCCATACCAGAGTTTCCACAACCAATAACCAAAACCTTTCGGTTAGCAAACATTGAACCGGACTTATACGCACTGGTGTGAACAACAGGTCCAGTAAACTTTTGCAAACCGGGTATATCCGGAACCACTGGTTCAGCGTTTTCTCCTGTGGCTACCACCAGCCACGTAGATGTGTATACACAGTCTTGTGTCTTCACCTTCCATAGACCAGAGATAACATCAAACTCAGCTTTCTCGACAGTTTGGTTAAACACCGGTTTGATATTAAACCGGGAAGCGTAAGACTCAACGTATGAGATGAACTGTTGCTTTGATGGATATTTTGGGTAGTTTTTAGGGAAACGCATAAGAGGAAGCTCACAAAAGTGTTTAGGGAGATGAAGTTTGAGACGATCGTACGTTCTTTTTTGCCATAAAGAAGCTAAACAATCAGTTCTTTCGAGTATAACCGATGGTACACCTTGGTTTGAAAGACAAGCAGCTACAGCTAAACCGGACGGACCAGCACCAACAATGATCGGACCAGGAACAAAGACTTGACTAAACTCACAAGTGCCCATGTCAACTAAGTAAGAAGAAACTGTCTTTATCTTTCTATGAAGATTACACGGACCTAAGTAGTGTCCTGTTTTAGGGTCTTTTGTTGATTGTTTCTTGGGAAAAAACAAAGAACGAAGATGGAAAATATAAAGAGAAAGAGTAAGATGAGGTGTAAATGCGAGAGAGAAAGCGTGAGATAAAAGGAAAGGATAAGTGTGTGTGTGAGAAAGTGTGAAAGAAGAAGAGTTGATGTGTATAGTGTTGTAGCGTGTAGAGGAGAGTAGAGTAGGTCTAATAGGGAAAAAAATGGGTGCAGATATTAAATATAACCACTGGAAAAATCTTTGCTATTAATGATTTTTTCTCACTTAGTCAAACTATTTTTTTTCATTAGATTAATTATTATATTTTTTTTGCTATAAATGCTATTTAAGTAAATCTTTTGTATTCCTTGGTCTCTCTCTACCTAAAATAAATAAATAAACTATTTGCCAAGAAATGATGCAAGTATTTGTTAATTGTTGTTTGATTTTACATTTTTAGTGTTCAAGTAGTAGTAATTTTTTTTATTATGTTCCAAAACTCTGATTATTGTAAGGATATGATTAGTATGTAATAATCACTAGGAAATTTATTTATAATCGATATTGCTATCTACCTTTATAAATTAAGCTTCTACCGAAAGGTTATTGAGGTTAAGAAAGTGGAAAACAGAAAATTCATGTAAAAAAATTAGTATTTCTTGCTTTATCAAAGGTCTAGTGGCCTTCTGACCTTCTTTGCATTATAAGCAGTCATGGAGATCATTTAATAAGTAAAATGAAGTAAAAAAAGCTAATTAAACCTTAAGCAAAAAGGAAAGTGTATAAAAACTATAGTGTAATCTCCTTTTTTTCTCATGTCAACAAAGTCTTTGAAGAAATATCTAAAGGTTACTAGAAGAGTAGTGACTAACATTACAACATTTCGAAATGGTATTCTCACGTCTATATTTACTGAAAACATGTTTTTTGCCAAGAACATATAATATGAAAAAGAAAAATCATAAAATATTAAATTAAGGTCGATATATAAATTTTCGTTTTTTTTTATATCATGTTTGTTCTCTTTTACGCGTGGGTTCATTTTTGTGCAAAAGAAGTAATATAATAATAATAATCCGAAGATACAAACTTCCAGAATTTGGCTGAAGAGATGATTACAACAAACACGTAATTAATAAGTAGAGATATGTGGAAAATGTAATTGAGTTGCGCATGACTGATCACTCATTCGTCAAATGTCAACTAATTTTTATGTAGCCGACCCTCCACTTCCCCTATCATTTCCTCTTGCTAAAATAAGTACTCCTAAGTTTTTTTTATGATTGATTTTCTATTTTATATTTAATTTTTATTGACACTTTGTAAACTTCAGAGTACAATATTTAAATAATAGTCATTGTTTTTTTTTTTAATTTGCATAAAACCTCTTGAACATCATGTTGTTATTTTTTGGTCAAAGCAACTTATTTTGAATTATTCAATTGTAGGTTTGACTTAATACTGGACATAAAATATATCTTAGCCATTAGGCAAATATAGTGCTTTGTAAAAGTTCAATATAATTTCAAAACATGTAGCACTACACACGCAAGCTTTTTTAAAATCAGGTGTGTACAGCACGTCTGGGCACGAAGCGAATATTCGGAAATTTTTCACTATTCATGATTCGATTCGTTTCCGTCGAATAGTTAATATATTTATATATATAATAAATATCTGAATCGAAGCGAATATTCGGTCCTTTCTAAAGTGATATTTGATATTTGATTCGTTTTTTACGAATAATATATTTTGCTAATTGATTTGCTTCGAAAAAATACGAGTATTCGGATTTTTCGATTCGAATCGACCGAATCTTACGAATATTTTGTCCAGGCCTAGTGTACAGAGCCGGCCCTGAGTTTCGTTTGGCTAGAAACATAAAGAAAAAAATTAGTCTTTTATATATAGTAAAAAAAAAAAATTTAAAAAAATTGGCCTCTAACACATAAATTTTTCGTGAGGATCCAAACGAATGTTTGATGTGTTTATGCTTGGATGTGCATTACTAATAAACTAATTAAAGACTAACGTCACTTGTAAATACTTGAACAAAAATAAAATGATTTCATACACATGATAAGTTGATAACTTCAAAATAAAACAAATTCTATAGACTCATTATTAATGCATGCTTTGGTATACTAGAATGGTCCTTAGTTTTTTCATTTTGTTAACTAAGATGGTCCTAACTTACAGTTCAATAGAGTCTCTAGACTCATGACTAAGCTGGAAGAAAAATACAAGTGTATCAGCTACTAGTAATATACTTTATATGCATGTTACATATAATGTATTCATCATGGTCCCTTTGGTTAGACGAGGAATATTGTGGAACTTGGATGGATCAACATCATCAATCTTGTATACACTATCGATAATGGTAAAAATATGAATATTACAATGCAGACAAAAGTATCATGTCCTACAAAAACATCATCTTCCTTTGGACTCTTATTTCTATTTTCTTCTTATGCATTAACCCGAGACAATGCCTTTGGAATTTTTCTGTCAGGCTTGAATTTGCCCTCACTCTCGATTTGTCTCAACATAGTTACATGACCACATTTATATAAAGATACATTATATATGTGAAACCATGTTAAAGCATAGTCAGGAATGAATGTATTTGTTAGAATTGAATGATCTCTCTTAACACAACATAACTTGATTACATACTTACAATATCTTTTGCATTCACCCAGAAGAATCGTTCTACAGGGTCAAAGTCGTAATTAACATTAAGTAAAGGATCATTTGTTTCTTTTCATAGTGTTTTAAATTTAATAATGGAAACCTCTATGTCAGGGAAAAGGTTTTAACTAGTTGGGCTTGTTTAAAGCCCGAATTGATTAAAGGCCCAATAGTTTTCTCTCTCTCTATAATTAGGGATCCACAAATCGGATTGAATCGAGTGTTTGTTTTTGCGTTCTCTGTCTGTAGGAAGTCGAATTCGAGATTCTTCGACGGCGATATGGGAGCAGGGCGAGAAGTCAGCGTATCGTTAGATGGAGTCAGAGACAAAAACGTGATGCAGCTTAAGAAGCTTAACACGGTTTTGTTCCCGGTTCGCTACAACGACAAGTATTACGCCGATGCAATCGCATCTGGTGAATTCACCAAGCTTGGTTCGTCTTCTCTAATTTGAATTTTTCTTTCTTTTCTCATTCGCATAAGCATTGGAGATTAAGATTTCATAGGAATGTGCTTTTGAATCAGAACAATTCATGGGATTATGATAAATTTCATTTGTTTCCGGCTAGTCTCTGCTGTAATAGTAAAAAAATTGGTTTCTTAGGGAGCTGTATCAACTGTTCTGTATGTGGATTTACTTGTCATTGCTAAAGCTTATTGATTAATTACTATGATATGTACAACGATATGTGATTTTGAATCTTAAAAGACTGTTAACTATATATTATATCTGTTACTTGGGTAGTTAGTTATTTTCTTAATGTTACATTTAGTTTCTCTAGTTTTGTGAGATATGAAAAACTCTTTATGTTCTAATAATGGATATATACTGCCTCTCAGCATATTACAGCGACATATGTGTTGGAGCCATCGCCTGTCGGCTGGAGAAGAAAGAAGGTGGAGCCACTCGAGTTTATATAATGACACTTGGTGTTCTTGCACCATACCGTGGAATTGGCATTGGTAAGACATGAGTAATATAGAGAATTGTTAGCATGTTGCGTTAACACATGAGGCTAGCTGTAGTATGTTTACTCTGTAGTTCTCTTCTCTTCAAGTTCCTCTATTTATAGATTCAACCCACCAAGAAATAGTCTTTAGAGTTTTATGTATATCAAAATAATGCCAGTGGTTCCTCATATATCAAAAATTAAGATAAACGAAATACCCTTCGTTTTAAAATCAAAACTTTATGTCTTTAACTTGTGTATCTTATTTTTTCTTCTTTTGTAGGTTCAAAGCTGTTGAATCATGTACTTGACATGTGCTCCAAGCAAAACATGTGTGAGATATACTTGCATGTGCAGACAAACAATGAAGACGCTATCAAGTTCTACAAGAAGTTCGGGTTTGAGATCACGGATACTATACAAAACTATTATATCAACATTGAACCAAGAGATTGCTATGTTGTCACCAAGTCCTTTGTTCAATCTGAAGCCACCAACAAATGATGAAAAAAATCCTATTTTAGGGAAGCCATTCCTCCCCAGTTTGTTTTGTTCAATTCAAGATCTATTTTTTTTCTCATGATTCGTCTGTTTTCAGAGTTGTGCTTGTTTTGATGACCTTAAGTTTCTTATTGATCCTAAGCTATAGATTTTAACTTTGCATCTTAATCTTTGTTACTGCTCAGTGTCATCATGTTTGTAATCGAGGCTTGCCGGTTTGATTAATGAAATGATACATTACAGATATTGAGGATCAATTTATTAAATGTAACTCTTTTAATTTGAGGTTAAAGAAAGTAAAGAAGAAATGTGTTCATGTGTTGTCATTTTTTGAATATCGTTTTGGCTTGCGTGCCATTTATCAGAGTGGAGACAGGAAGCTGTGTACTCGTAGATTCTAAAAACGGCACGTTTGTCAAAGAGTCTCCGTTCATCGGATTGATTCGTCTCCGCAATTAAGGACCGTTTCCTCGAGCTTCGAGGTCCCTCTCTTCCTCACTCTGTTCAGTTGACCAATGCGTCGGCGTTCTGTTTTTGTTTCTCAAATTTTCTCCGACGCTGCCTTCTCTAACTCCTCGACTACTTGTGCTTCCATAATTGCCATGTCTACTCGTGCTCCGGTAAATTTCCTCCACCATTCTCATTTCGTATCATCCATAAATCTTGACTCCGTTGCTTTATCTCTTACCGAGCAGTACAGAGGTGGCCGAGGACAAAGACGTTTCTCCGATGGTCCTTACAATAATGAAGGAAGAGATCAATTCGTGACTGCAGACTCGCATTTCCAGTCAGTACATGACGCCAATCTCCGATTCCGGCATAGTGAACCCTATCGACAACCTTATCCTCCGCTAGGTCATAGGCAGCAACCGCCGTCCAATCGAGGTCAGTGGCAACAATTCCATCAACCTAATCAATCACCATACAATCAAAACTATACAGCTTGTCCTCCCCCTCCGTTCTACCAAAACCAGTTGTCTCGTCCACCTCCTCAGCGAAGCTTCCGTCAACGGCCACGATCAAAACCTTCAGATTACCGAGAATGGGAATATGCCAAAACTGAAATACCTCCTGCCTCTGGTAACATTTGCTAAAAATTGACAATGTCATTGAGCTTCACACAACTTTATACTTTTTTGCTTTCACTTCTTCTTCTTTCAGAAAAGTTTGTTGTTCTATCGTATAATATCTTGGCGGATTACCTTGCAAATGATCACTGGAGAACTCTTTATTTTCACATACCAAGGAATATGTTGAGTTGGGGATGGAGAAAGAGCAAATTAATGTTCGAGCTTGGCCTTTGGTCTGCAGATATAATGTGCCTCCAGGTTATATAGTTTTTGCCAAGAAGACTAAGTTTTTTTGTTTCCTCTTTCTCATCATCAACTCAATGTGTCTTCCATATGCAAGGTAGTCTAACATTATCTTGTGTATGTCAGGAAGTTGATAAATTTCAAGACTTAGAGGAGGAGATGAAGCACCGGGGATATAATGGCATTTGGAAGGTTAGGTTTATGTGCTAAATTTATTAAGAGTTGTATTCTCCATTAACTCTCTGGAGTAAAATTAAATGGTATCTATCAAAGGTTCTAAGAACTAGGGTTTAATTGTGGGGCTAACTCTAGATTATAAAACTGTAGATGCGGACTGGTAATGCTATTGACGGCTGTGCAATATTTTGGCGATCAAACAGGTTTGATTCCCTTGTTCTTCCTTGTGTAGTTCTGTCTGGGATTTTCGTTTGGGTTCTCATTGTTGTTGTTTTAGATTCAAATTGGTTCATGAGGAAAGCATCCAGTTCAATCAACTTGGTCTTCGGGAAAATGTTGCTCAAATATGCGTGTTTGAGGTAATATTAATACTTTCTGTTGATAATGACTTACATACCTTTGTCGCTATTCTCTAAATTAAATGTGCTCCGTGTAGACACTGTTGACTTCACATACAAAAGAAAATGAGGCCTCTCCACCTGAAAGGTAACGTAAAATATCTAGAAATGTTACTATCATAGTATTTAATGTTATGGATGTATAATTTGCCATTCTTAAGGAAGGAAGTGGCTGATTTTCTTTAGTCTTTATTCTTTAATGGTTTCCCTTATGCACTATTTGTGGGTGGGTTGAAATGAATTGTTATTGTCTTTGCAGCTCTTCTGGTTCTCGCCGAGTTGTCATTTGTAACATTCACGTGCTCTTTAATCCTAAAAGAGGAGACTTTAAACTTGGTCAGGTATTTTCCTTTAATGCCTATTCTAGTTTGTAGGAATCTTTTGCCAGATGACTATTTTAATCTCTGATTTAACTTTTTCTTTAAGCTATGAAGATGTAAAAATGTTAGTTTTCTGATGTCTGATATAATTTCATGGTGCATCACAGTCCTATTTGAAGGAATTCACTTTGCAACTTTCTTAACTTGGTTTGTTTAACTATTTCCAGTTTCATCTTTATATCTATTTATCTTCTGCTGTTCAGGTCAGAACACTCTTAGATAAAGCTTATGCTGTTTCAAAACTCTGGGATGATGCGCCTGTTGTTCTTTGTGGGGATTTCAATTGTACACCAAAGGTAAGACATTTGTACTTTAACGAGTTTGTATACCCAAAAATGCTTGCTTTGTTACATGATCTTAAGATTCTTTTACCTGCAGAGTCATTTGTACAACTTTATTTCAGAGCGGAAGGTAAAGCTTCATTTTTAGGCACAGTTCCTTCATCTATTAGCAACATTATATATAGTTCACATTGTATCATGTGCTGCTCTTTGCAGTTGGATTTGTCTGATGTAGCCAGAGACAAAGTTTCAGGCCAACTTTCTGCTGCAGTTCGTCCACCAAGGCCAGAAATTGATACGACGAGGTAGAGCACAAGTTTATTAAGTTCTTGAACAAAATTATGTATTTTGTTTACCCCTCGAACTACTCTGATTTTTATTGTCTATATTGATAGGCTTATTCAATTTTCCAGGTTTCAGTCTGCTAATAGATCTACACAAGGTCAAGTTCAACCATCAAATTCAGTCGCAAATGCTCATATAGAGAATAACTCCGACATAGATGTTGGAAAGGACCCCTCCAAAAACGCATCTGAAGCCACCTTCAGTTCTGACCGAGTATTACCAGGCCAGGATCTGGCTTCAGATTGTAATTTAGGAAGAGAAGACAGAAAACTTGATGACTCCGTGAATCTCTCGGTTGCTGAAGATCTTTCCTCAGTAACCTTATCAGATACAGAACCTCCACAAGCTTCCAGTACTACAGCCAATTTGAATACTGAACTTTCAGGAAGTTCCGGTTTTTCAGTAAGAGAGCATTCTCCTGAGGAAATTGTGTCCAGTGATCAAAATAATTCATCTAGTCTCTCCACCAAGGTCGAGATGAAACTAGAAGGCTTAACATTGGAAGAACCAGTTGTATTCGCACAAGACGAAGAAGATTTAGGTGAAGATGGGGAAACTTTTTTGGCTAGGCTACATGATAATAATAATGAAGACTTGAGTGAAAAAGAGAAACTTCTGAATGAATTTTCACATAAATCAGGTTCTGAAGCTTTTAATAACGAGAAAATCGCGTATAATCCATCCTCTTGGACTCCAATGGAGATAGCAACTGCAACAGGCAACCCAGAAAGAACAACTGTTGAACACGCTCTGGAGCTTAAGAGCACTTACTCAGAAGTGGAGGTATTGTATATATACATATTCTTCATTTACTTTTGTCTTCTGTTTATTAAAATTCTTGGGAAGCTGTTGATAATTTTGTTGTTAGGGTCAAGCACACACAAGAGATGAAAACGGAGAACCTATAGTGACAAGTTATCACAGATGTTTCATGGGGACCGTTGACTACATATGGTAATAATAACACTCTAACCAAAAAAATTTCAAAACCATTAGATTTCATGGATTATTATGAGTTTAAACATATATTCATGTTTGATTTTTGGTTTGGTTTAGGCGATCGGAAGGTCTTCAAACGGTGCGTGTACTTGCTCCAATACCTAAACAAGCAATGCAGTGGACACCAGGCTTCCCTACTCCAGTAAAACTCCCATGATCTTGTTTCTTATTTAGCCTTGTTTTTTTATGTTAAACTGATTATGAAACTTATAAAATTTTTTGTGTGTTCTTGTTGGTTACAGAAATGGGGAAGCGATCACATAGCGCTGGTTACAGAGTTGGCTTTTAGCAGCAGCAAAAGTCCACCTAAATGCTGATATTAAACAGGTGGTGTTACTTCACTACAACTCTACAACTCTTAAGAAAAACATTAAACTCATAATCTTTGTTATCCAACTCTTTTCAATTCTAGTCTCAGTAGTCAGCAACTCTAAAGATATTTACAAATAAACCAAGAGTGATTTGTAATTTGTTATGAGAAATCTGGCCAACTGACTTCACTAGTGCCGTGCCTGAAACTCAAAAAGTTTTTGTGCCTATCAGATAAGTACAGAAGAAAAACAATTTAAACAGACACATAAAATTAAATACAGTATATTTACTCATATTTACTCATAATACTATATAACTTAGAATTGAATAAACGGTTACTATATTTAGTCCATGCGTCGTGCATCAGAAGTAGTTGTCACTTGCCAGTATCATACATGGTGAAGCAGGTAGGTTTTTGAAAAAAAATCATCAACTCGAACCCGTCACACATAAGCAAAAAAATTTAAAATCAATCCATAAAACCCGCAGTCCAACTCGCATCCGCTAAATTTAATTTTTTTAAATAAAATCGTTAGAAAAACTTCAAAAACTTGTAAAAACAAACAAAAAAGAAATACAAAAACTCATAAAAATAGATAGAATATTTTTGTTCAAATATAAAATTTAAGCAAAAAATATAAAAATAAAATAAAATATACGATAAATAATATTTTTAATAGAAATAAAGATAAAAATAATCTTTAAAAAAAATTGGCGGATTAGCCGCGAATCTGCAGATCTCAAATAAAAAACTTGCTAAAAAATGAGATTTAACCCGTGAAATCTGCAAAAATATAAACTTAAAAATTAAAATTCAAACTCACCCTACGACGGATAATAACCCGCAAATCTGCGGATTAAAAAACCACTTCCTCGAGACTAATCATACACTCCCTAATAAGTAATAATAATAAAAACAGACACATGTCCCAAATCTGGAAACAACAGATTATATAATAGGCTTTTGTGTATTTTCGATACTTTACAAATTAATTAGTTGTTAATATATTAGGTGTTAATTCTTCTTCTTCTGGATCTCTCGTAAACTCGATCATTTCTTCTACAGAACCTTCTTTGATCTAAACTTTTCTTAATGTAAGTTTTCTCTTATTCAATCGGAATTAAGTAGAATCTGTTCACCTAATTCTTCGGGAATCGTAAATTTTTCATTCTGATTTTAAGCGGACCTCATGATCGTTGCGTCTAGCTAAAAACCCCTAATTTCTGATCTTAATTCAATTTCTTAACAACATATTTTGATGCTTATCTGTTGCAGTTAAATGGAAACAGAAACGAATCATCATCGAACTGTCTCTGTAGATGACAACGATAGTCTTGTTCCAGAACCAAGCTCTACAAAAGAAAGCTTCCTTGAAGATATCTCTCTTACTGGCCAAGTTATGATGAATCCTGAACTTTCAAATGCAGGCCAAGTTTTAACAAAAGTTGAATTGGATTTTGCTTTTATCTCTGAGAAATTAGTTAATCTAAGTCTTCTTACTATGCATCGAGATAAACTTTTGTCGTATATCTTCGACTACAATCTTCTTTTTTCCACTACCATCGGTTCCAAAGTGTTATATATATATATTATAGTTATATCAGTTACATTTAGTTATATTACTATTTATACAAAAATCAAAAACTAAAACAAATTCAATTTAACCACCAGAAATTAGAGTTAAACTTAGACGACAAAGAAAACTTATTATTTGAGGACTCACTACGGGTTCAGACTGCTCATTTGTTGTTTCTTACCAGCGGCACCTCAACATCAGAGTTTCGTGGAGGCTGGGCTGCGAAAACAATGGTTATGCGTGTTTCAACCGTCGAATCAGTTCCACAACATCGTTGCCTTTGTCTTGGAGCTGGAGGCGGCGGAGGCGTTGTAGTCAGCTTCCTCTTTACACTACTAATTTTTAACATTTCGATTTTATGATTTAGTGAGTGGAACAAGAAAAAAGAATTGGGAAAATATTTAAAAAAAATTGTACATTAGAAAAAGTGAACAAAAAATTCTTTAACTTGTAAACTGTAAACTATCATTTGAATCACAAAATTTTTGTGTTGATTTTTTTAAAAATGTCAACGTTTTCGTTAAACGATCATTTTTATTTTGATTTTAATTTAGTTGACAGAAAATTAAAACGACGTTATTTACCTGTTATCTAATTTGTTAAATTTAAAAATGACGTCGTTTTTGTTCCATTAAACGATATCATTTTGATTGTAAAATTAAAATGAAAATTATGATTGAGTGGTTTTGAACAATGGTACTTTGAAAAAAAAACAAAATACTTTTACCATTTTACTAGCTGTGCTATAAATGTTTTTTGAAAAATATATAATTATATATAAGCCATAACTGTAGTACTCAACACAATTAAAAAAAATTTAATTGGATAATTTATATAATAATTTTGTTTTCTAATTTAAAAAAAAAATTTACATTAATCATAAATGTAAATACTTATAAATATCTAAATTATTTTATTTTAATAATATTAACTATTACTTAGAATTTAATTTAAATACAATTTTAAATTTTAATAATACTAATTATTTTATAAATTTATAAATTCAAAATCAAAATTATAATTTTAAAAATTAGAAAATATAAATATTAATTAGTATAATTGAAACTTAAAATTTTAGTTATGAAATTAGAATTATTTAGAATTATATAATTTAAGAAATATAAATAAATAATAATTATTATTAAACCTTTAAAACTATGTTTTTAATTTAAAATTAAAAATATATATTTTTAAAATTTTCTAATTTTTTAACTGTCTTCAATAATACTAATTACTATTATGGTTATTTAGATTTTTAAATTTTTACAAAAATAAGTTTAATTTTTTTAATTTTTTTGTTGTATTGATTAATACGTTTATAGGTTATATATTATATAATTATATAATTTTTAAACGTGTTCGGTAGCACAGTTGGTAAAATTATTTAGGTTTCTTCTAAGGAATTTGAGTACAAAACTACTCAATGACAATTTTAATTTTAATTTTACAATTAAAATAACGTCGTTTTAAATTTAACGGTTTATAACTTTATATAACAGATAAATAAAGTTGTTTTAATTTTTTGTTAATTGAATTAACGTCGGTACGAAATTGGTTGATCAACAAAAAAATTTATCATTTTCAACAAAAATCAGTATAAAAATTTATGATTTTTTTAATGTACAAAATGTTTTGACATTTTTACAAAAAAAAAAAAAGTTCAAAGTTCAAAAGAGGGACGAAATAGAAAAATGAGCTGCTAGGTTTTAATTTTAAATTATTTTTGAGAGTATAAATTAGCGAATCTGGTTTTTGACAAATTGATTCTGATTTTTTTTGTAAATAAGACTAGAGTTTTGGATTTTTTAGCTATTTACTTTATTTTATTTTAAAAAATAAGAGAGGTAGTATAGATTTAGAATTAAGAGACTTGGTTTGATTAGACCATTTCTTCTGAACTTTTCATAATGTAAGTTTTCGATACTTTACAAATTAAGTATTTGAAGTTGTTAATATATTAGGTGTTAATACTTCTTCTTCTCGATCTCTCACAAACTCGATCATTTCTTCTACAGAAGCTTCTTTGATCTGAACTTTTCTTAATGTAAGTTTTCTCTTATTCAATGGGAATTATGTAGAATCTGTTCACCTGTTTTCGGGAATCGAAAATTTTCGTTCTGATTTGAAGTGGAACCCATGATCGTTGCGTCTAGTAAAAAAACCATAATTTCTGATCTTAATTCAGTTTCTTAACAAAAAGTTTGATGTTTTCTCTGTTGCAGTTAAATGGGAAATACAAACGGTCATCAGCGAACTGTCTCTGTAGTTGATAACGTTAGCCTTGTTTCAGAAGCAAGCTTAACAGCAGAAAGCTTGTTTGAAGAGATCCTCCGTACTAACCAATTTCTTACGAATTCTGAGCTTTCAATGAATCCTGAGCTTCCAATGAATCCTGAGCAGTCAAATGTACACCATGTTTTAAGAAAAATTGAAATCAATATTACTTGTATCACTTGAAAAATAATTAGTATAGGTCTTCTTCTCATACTACTCAACAATGCACAAAATGATTTTGAGTCCTATGTTTCTAAATTTTTTACAGCGGAAGAGTCTTCGAATGATTCAGCTGGGAACGAATTGGTGTTTGTTCTCTTGTCTCCAGTTATCAATTTAGAGGCGCAAGAACTTGAATCACTTCTCGAGTATCTTTCCAACGATGTTCAAAGGTTTCGTGTCATGATATCTTCGTTACCAAATGATGGAGAAGCTTTCTTATATTTGGAAGGGAGGTTTCATAATGCTGCAAAATCTTCGAATCCGTTTATGGACCAATTAGTGAAAATTACGAAGCTATCTTTTAACTTTTGGAGATCATCTTATGGTTTGGCTGAAGTTTTTATGGCACAAACAGAAGGCTTAAAGAAGAGTTTGAAAGAAGCTGAGCAAAATTTGATTCTGTTGAACACTGGGAATTCCACATTAAGTGAAAAAGATGTGGATGCTACTTTTGCTGCTCAGATAACAGATCTTGAACGTATCAATGAGGAACTAGAAGAGAAATTGGCGAAAACTGAAGCAAGGGCTGAGGAAGCAGAATCCAAGTGCAAAGCCCTAGAAGGAAGCATTAAAGAGCATCAAGAGGAGGTGGGGACTTTCACAGCCAAGGGCTTTACTCTGGAGAAGTTAGCATCGGTTGAGAAACACTTGAGGGACTCAGATCTTCAGCTAGAACATGCAGTTGCAGCTGTTGAAGCAAGTAAAGAAAAGCAAAACTTGTTATACTCTACTGTTTCTGATATGGAGGTTGTAATCGAGGATCTAAAGTCAAAAGTTTCGAAGGCTGAAAACAGGGCTGACTATACCGAGCGCAAGTTGATCATGGTATCTGACTAATGCAGAGCTGAACGAAGAACTGAAGTTCTGTAAGGGTAGATTGAAAGAAGGGGAGAGATATTTAC
>KE159037.1:130160-178484 GCA_000411055.1 Leavenworthia alabamica | reverse complement strand
CTAGAACATGCAGTTGCAGCTGTTGAAGCAAGTAAAGAAAAGCAAAACTTGTTATACTCTACTGTTTCTGATATGGAGGTTGTAATCGAGGATCTAAAGTCAAAAGTTTCGAAGGCTGAAAACAGGGCTGACTATACCGAGCGCAAGTTGATCATGGTATCTGAGTCTAATGCAGAGCTGAACGAAGAACTGAAGTTCTGTAAGGGTAGATTGAAAGAAGGGGAGAGATATTTACAGCAAGCAGAAGAAAGAAAAATTCAAACTGCTAAAGATATTGCTGTGCAGATAACATATCTTGAACATATCAATGAGGAACTAGAAGAGAAACTGGCGAAAACTGAAGCATGGGCTGAGGAAGCAGAATCCAAGTGCAAAGCCCTAGAAAGAAGCATTAAAGAGCTTCAAGACGAGTTGGGGATATACATAGCCAAGGGATTTACTTTGGAGAGGTTAGCATCGCTTGAGAATGATATGCCCTTTCGAGCTTATTTCAGGAAACGTGGCCAGAAAGACAAGAAAAAGGATGACAAGGTAAGTTTAGAAACGTTAAAAAGTGAAGCTGAGGTTGAAAATACAACAGGGAGTGCAGTCACAACCATTATGAGAGAAGAAGAAGGGTGCTCTGAGACTGCTGTGCATAGGACAAAAGAAGAGAAGAGCAGTAGGGTTAGAGGAGCAACAACCTAAAACACAATGGATTTGGTGTGAGAAGAGGCGGGGATTTTGGGCTAGCCGACTTGGTTAGAAGGCAAGGGATTTGGTGAAGTTTATCTTTTATTTTCTGTTTATTTGGATCGTTTGTTGGTGAACTTAAAGACTTATGTAAAACTCTTCTTTATTATCTTTATCATTCAAGAGTTTACACATTTTACACTCTGAATATTATTCAAGATACTCGTTTTATCGCTATGTGCATTGATCCATTTGAGAGAGAAAAACAAACTTGTAATTTTGTTTGTGTGTTCTTTTTTGTTACAGAAATGGGGAAGCGATCACATAGCGCTGGTTACAGAGTTGGCTTTTAGCAGCAGCAAAAGTCCACCTAAATGCTGATATTAAACAGGTGGTGTTACTTCACTACGACTCTACATGTAACATCCCATGGGTGGTGCAATAAAAAGATGGTTAGACATTTGATTTGGCTATCTATGTCACCAAAGTGCACTTATCTTTTCGGTTAAATACTCCTTCAGAACTCTGCAATTAAGCGTGTTTGGGCTGCACTACTAGTAGGATGAGTGATCTACCGGGAAGTGATTGTCGGTACTGTGTAAGTCAAGCCAACACATATGGAAAAATCATGTGGTGATTTGTATGGATAGTAAACAAGTCTTAGAGCTTCATAAAATAATACACCGACCGTCGAACGAGGGTGAGGCCCAATGGACCTAGAGAGGACGTGGAGGCCCAATGGATGTAGAGATAACATAGGGTCGTCCACATGTATAAAAAAGATATTGGTGTACTCACGAACGGTGGTAGTCAGGATATTACACTACAACTCTAAAAAAAAAGACATTAAAATCATAATCTTTGTCATCCAACTCTTTGCAATTCTAGTCTCACACTCTCACTAGTCAGCAACTCTAAAGATATTTACAAATAAACCAAGAGAGATTTGTTATGAGAAATCTGGCCAACTGACTTCACTAGTGCCTGGAACTCAAAAAGTTTTGGTGCCTATCAGATAAGTACAGAAGAAAAACAATTTAAACAGATACATAAAAAATTAAATACAATATATTTAACGCATAATAATATATAACTTAGAATTTAATAAACGGTTACTATATTTAGTCCATGCGTCGTGCATCAGAAGTGGTTGTTGTCACTTGTCAATATCTTACACTTCCTAATAATAATAAAAACGGACACATGTCCCCTATCTGGAAACAACAAATTATATAATAGACTTTTGTGTATTTTCGATACTTTACAAATTAAGCATTTTAAATTAGTTGTTAATTCTTCTTCTTCTCGATCTCTCGCAAACTCGGATCATTTCTTCTACAGAAGCTTCTTTGATCTGAACTTTTCTTAATGTAAGTTTTCTCTTATTCGATCGGAATTAAGTAGAATCTGTTCACCTGATTCTTCGGGAATTGTAAATTTTTATTCTGATTTTAAGTGGAACCCTGATCATTGCGTTTAGTAAAACAAAACCCTAATTTCGGATCTTAATTCAATTTCTTAACAAAAAGTTTAATGTTTTCTCTGTAGCAGTTAAATGGAAACAGAAACGAATCATCATCGAACTGTCTCTGTAGATGACAACGATAGCCTTGTTCCAGAACCAAGCTCAACAAAAGAAAGCTTCCTTGAAGATATCTCACTTACTGGCCAAGTTATGATGAATCCGGAGTTTTCAAATGCTGGCCAAGTTTTAACAAAAGTTGAATTGGATTTTGCTTTTATCTCTGAGAAATTAGTTAATCTAAGTCTTCTTACTATGCAACTCGACACTAGAGAAAATGATTTTGAGTCCTTCATTTCTGAACAAGTTGAAGAAGAAGAAGAGTCTTCGAATGATTCAGCTGAGAAGGCATTGGAGTTTGTTCTCTTGTCTTCAATTCTCAATTCAGAAGTGAAAGAACTTGAATCACTTCTCGTGTATCTTTACAACGAAGTTCAAAGTGCTCGTGTGATGATATCTCCGTTTCAACATGATGGAGAAGCTTTCTTAGATTTGGAAGGGAAGTTTCATGATGCTGAACAATCTTTGAATCAGTTAATGGACCAAGTAGTGGAAATGAAAAAGCAATCTTCTAACTTTCAGAGATTATCTTCTGGTTTGGATGAATTTGGAAGCTGTAAGTGATATTAACCATACCAATTTAGCTTTTTTTTAGCCTTTGTTATGATGTGAGTATAGCTAGAGAAAGTTATAATCTTCCATCAAAGTAGACAAGGTTCTCATGGTTTGATGAAAATTAATGTTAAAAACTTTGTTTTGGCAGGGCCTGAAGGGCAAACTGCAGTGTCTCCAAACGATGGTGAGTTTGGTGATTTGAGCGCTAAGATCAATATGCAGACTACTGATCAGCAAAGGAATGTTTTGAGGATGCTTGAGAAATCTTTGGCTAAGGAGATGGAACTTGAGAAGAAACTAAGTGAATCAAGAAATAATGAACGAGAACTAGAGATGAAGTTATATTCTTCCGAGCAGGATGTTGCCTACATGGAAGAAGTAACCGAAGAGGCGTTCTCCAAGTGGCTTGAGGCAGATAATGCTGCTGAAGTCTTTAAGGGAATGTCAAAAGAAATGTCTGGGAAACTCCAGATTCTTCGGTTCAATCTAAGTGGCTCTTTTAAGCGGGAAGATAACTTGAAGTCTGAGCTCGTTGATTCAAAGGAACGTTTAGAAGCGAATGAATCTGCCTTGCACAAGCTTGATAGCAGCAATGCAAGACTTAATGACTTTCTTATGGCACAAACAGAAGGCTTAAAAGAGAGTTTGAAAGAAGCTGAGCATAATTTGATTCTGTTGAACACTGAGAATTCCACATTAAGTGAAAAAGTTAGCTCCCTTGAGGAACAACTGAATGAATATGGGATGCAAACAAAAGATGTGGATGCTACTTTTGCTTCTCAGATAACAGATCTTGAACGTCTCAATGAGGAACTAGAAGAGAAATTGGCGAAAACTGAAGCAAGGGCTGAGGAAGCAGAATCCAAATGCAAAGCCCTAGAAGGAAGCATTAAAGAGCTTCAAGACGAGTTGGGGACTTTCACAGCCAAGGGCTTTACTCTGGAGAAGTTAGCATCGCTTGAGAAACACTTGAGGGACTCAGATCTTCAACTAGAACATGCAGTTGCAGCTGTTGAAGCAAGTAAAGAAAAGCAGAACTTGTTATATTCTACTGTTTCTGATATGGAGGATGTGATAGAGGATCTAAAATCAAAAGTTTCGAAGGCTGAAAACAGGGCTGACTATACCGAGGACAAGTTGATCATGGTATCTGAATCTAATGCAGAGCTCAACGAAGAACTGAAGTTCTTTAAAGGTAGATTGAAAGAAGGGGAGAGATATTTACAGCAAGCAGAAGAAAGAAAAATTCAAACTGCTAAAGATATTGCTGTACATAACAAGATCATGAAAAAATTGGTCATGCAACTAGCTGCTGAACGTGAACGACTTCATAAACAGGTATTAATAAACCCAGTTCATTGTTAGCTCATCTCCTTGTAGCTAACTTCATCATCATCATCATAGTGGATATGCTTAGATATAGATACTCTTTTGCAGATAACTAACTTATCAAGAGAGAATTGTGTGTTGCTGGTGAAATTGAAAAAGATTGAAAAAACTGATTATATGGAGAGTAGCCATGGAACTGAAGTTTCACCAAAGTCTAGGATTTCTCCTCGTTGCCATCAAGAAAGTAGACCAGAAGCCACTGTCACTTCACTAACTAATCCAGAGGTATCTAAGTGAATTTTACCATTTAGCATTTAGTTGAAAACATGATAGTTTAATCTTGGCTTTGTTTTTGAAAGACTAGTGTTTGTTCATTGTTATGTAGGAGGAAGAAACAGATTTAAAATCAGATATTGGAAGTGTAAGGAGATTAGATGTTGGAGCTCTTGGGTCCAGTCACATTCTCGTTGCATTGCTTATGATCTTGACATCATCAATGGCTTACTTTATATTCCAGCAAAAGATCTGAAGAGTCTTTTAACTTTATCAGAATCTCATAATCTCCAGTTTTGTTTTTCTCTGTGTCATAGTTTATAATGACAGTCTAGTTTTTTTTCGCTATCCAATTACAGAACTTATGTTATAACTATGCTTCTTGTTTTTATATATTTTCATCGTTAACCCCATACTCTTCAAATATTACAAATACACCCCTATATTTTCATAATCATATATAAGTACCTCGACACATTAATCCTTAATCTCTGCAATATCATTCAGAGCATTCAAAACTTGTTGCATCAATGGTCGTTTCCTCCAGTCCTGTTCTGTACATTGGTTGATGAGTGTTCCCATCTGTATTGCCGCATTCACAGGATAACCATTCCCAAGTCTGGGATCAATTATTTCTCCAATATTATAATTATCAGGCAAGATTAAGCTTGCTTTGTTCTTCATTATATATTTTGAACCAATCAAAAGTTCAAACAAGATCACACCAAATGTATACACATCAGTCTCTACTCCCAAGCGACCTTACATAACATTACACAATTGTCTTAATAATCAGAAATTTTATTAAATATAAGTTAAATATTTATGTGTTACCTCTTTGTAGAAATTCAGGAGTTAAGTATCGAAATTTTGCAATGATTGTCTTACCAACCAAATATTCACCGTTTGATTTAAGATATAACAATTTTGCATTGTATTGCTGATTAAATCCAACCAAAAATGATGTATTAACTTCTAATATCATATAAAAAAAGAATAAGAATGTAATATAAAGTCATTATTACCTTGTCGAGAAAAATGCTATGCATTCTAAGATCGTGATTGAGGACACTGTTCTTGTCCGAATGAAGATATGCAAGAGCTTGAGCTATTCCAATGGCTATCTTAACACGTGTTTCCCACGACAATATCTCTTCATCTTCTGTTAAGACAAGAAAACATAAAACTATATGTAATTGTAAATACTAATTATTTTAAAATGGAAGTAATTAATTAAAAATAGATTTTTAACTTCCAAAAATGTAACGATCCAAACTTCCATTATGCATGTGTTCAAAAACCATGTAGACTGGTTTGTTATCTTCACAACAATAACCCAAAAGTTTGACCAATTTAGGATGACAAATCTGTCCTCGAGACTTTACTATTTCCTGTAACAACTCAAAAGTTTTGGTGTTCTTCAGACAATACAATGAATGAAAAAATGGGTTTAGACTTTGCTTACCATCCATTCTTGTTGAGACCGTGAATAATCACATTGCATGACTGAAACATTGAAGCGGGTTCTAGTTCTTGATAATGAAAATTTGGTTTCTTTGATGTAACCATTGAAGAAACTTCGAGAAGAGCAATCATCGTATTCTACGAACTTTTCTTGTTTAAATTTCTTTGTTGCTTTCTTCAATTCCATGAAACTGAAGACTCTCAGATACTCGTTTTCTATATCGTATTTATTCATATAACATATAATATCGAAATTCTTGTTTAGATATTTTTACGTAAACATAAAGTAAAGATATATTAAAAACAGAAATATATATATACACCTGAAAATGTTGGAGGGACAATGAGAGGCTTTGGATACTTTAAACAGTTTCCCATTGTTAGTTAAGGAAACAAGAAGATGATTAATAATAATATATTGTTTTCGTTTTTTTGGCTGTAAGGTTTTAAGATCTTATATAGATATGGTTTAGTTTGAAACTTAAGAAAGAAGCTACCAAAAATACAAGGGTTTAGGCTGGCCTCAGAATTCAACCTTTTGAATAACCAATTACTCACTCAGGCTAAACAAATACAAATGCATTGAAGACAAGTTTGGGTATGTCTAAATACATTTATAGCAAATTTTTAGAAATTTTTCTTAGAGAATCAGGTAAAACAGTTACAGAAGCAAAAGAGTCATATCTAGTTTGGTAAGTTAGGATTGCTTAGTTAATGAGATACTGTAAGAGATTTTGATCTTCCTAAGACCACACCATTGTTTCAAAGATCATATTTTAGTATTTATATTTATTTTTTCAGCTTTCAAATCTCATTGACTCTATACATTAATCCTTAATCTTTGAAATATCATTCAAACAATCTAAAACTTGTTGCATTGATGGTCTTTTTCTTGTATCTAACTTGATGCATCTTTTAATGATTTTTCCCATCTCTATCACTGCATTTACAGGATAATCATTCCCAAGTCGAGGATCGATTATTTCTTGAATCTTGTTCTTATCAGACAAGAAAGGTTTAGTTGAGACACGTAAGCTTTGTTTCTTCCAATCATGTTCTCCATCTAAAGCTTTTAAACCAGTTATAAGCTCAAGCAAGATCACACCAAATGTATACACATCACTCTTAGTTCCCAAATGACCTACACAAATAAAATATCTTTCAAGGGTTAGTTCAGACATTTTTCAAGTAGAAAAGTCATAATTATTGGTGTACCTGAGATTACATATTCAGGAGGTATGTAGTCAGTTCTTCCTGTGAATGGTCTTGTGATACTTTCATTACACAAACTTAGTTTGTTTGATCCAAGATATAACAACTTAGCATTATATTGCTGATCATAACAACATAAGTGTCAATTTTGGTTAATGAGAACAAGATGAGACTAAAAAGACTTTACCTCATCAAGGATTATGTTATGCATTCCGAGTTCTCGATATAACGAGCTGTTCTTGACTGAGTGGAGAAATGCAAACCCTTGAGCTGCTCCTATAGCTATCTTAACCCTTGTTTCCCAAGGCAATGCTTCTTCTTCCTCTGTTGAGAACAAAATACAAGAAAAGTATTATGTAAAGCAAAACTGAGTATACTGATTTTGGATGCATTCATTAAGAAGAGATCTTAACTTCCAAAAATATGATGATCCAAACTTCCTTTGGACAAGTATTCGAATACCAAGAGTGATTTGTTATCATTACAACAGTAACCTAATAGTTTGACCAAGTTTGGATGTGAGATTTGTCCAAAAGACTTCACTTCTTCCTGCAACTCAATAGAGTTTTTGTGTTCATCATATAAACAAAGACATAATAAAGAATACTTTTTAAGAAAAAATGTGTTTATAAAGTTATGTGTTTCTTGATTATACCAAACCAAACAATGAACGGTTTGGTTATGATTTAACCAATCTAACCAGATGGTTATGCCTAAAAATGGAAAGGTTTTGCGTACCGTCCACTCTTGTAGAGACTCTGAGTCGAGTTGAAAGCTTTCCATTACAGAAACAGTAATGCCGGATTCATTTCTTGATGGAGCAAATGTGGTTTCATTGATATAGCCCTTGTAGAATGTTATAGGAGAACCATTATTGTCATTTATAACCATGTATTTTCCGTATTTCTTTGTTGCCTTGTTCAATTTCTCAAAGTTAAAGACTCTCAGATTCGTGTTTTCTTGCTCTACTTTTTCATATAGTAATATTTCAGTTACGTTATTTAGATATATATGTAAACAACAAAACACAAGTTAAGAAAAAAAGCATTTAGAAACAGAGATTGATGTACCGTCGATGAGAGGCTTAGGAGAAATTGAAGGAGGTTGTTGTTCTTTGAGAGGTTTTAAACAGTTTCCCATGGCTGATGGAGATGATCAATCTGTAGACTACAGATCTTGCTTTGGTTTTAAGTTGTTGATAATGATGTTTTTCAAGTGTGAAACAAGCTTCAAAAAAAGGTTGGACTATTTGAAAAGTAAAGTTCACATTAGCCACAAAGAAGAAGTCCAAAACCACATCTAAGTTCAAGCCCAAGCCCAAGCCCAAGCCCAAGCCCAAGCCCAAGCCCAAATAACTTTTTGCTTTGTGTCTCTCGATTTCAGTTTCTCTGCAAACAATTTTAACTTTCACATTAACTGAATTTGATGCGACCATTAAATCATATGGTTTAGAAAGCAATCCAAGTACTCGAGCTTAGACACAATTTAAAACACAAGGATCCCACAAAAATAAAATAATAGCTCTTTATAATGGGGGTTTTTCACTAAGCATGTAAACATATGGCTAATTTGGGGATTTTGTAAATTTTGAGATTAATGTGTAGAGTTGTTTGTAGAAAAAGATAGACATGGAGTGAAGTGAAGACATGCCCATGTGAGTCACATTCATACAAGGGTCCTAAAAACATTGATGAGCTTATCTTCCTTGTCTTCTATTAATGTTTTTTTTAAGTTCCCAGCTAATATTGTTAGTAATTTGATAGTGATACCACTTGTATTTTTAATGTGGTTATATGAGTGTTTTTGTAAGATATTTGATTCTGATACTTTCTGAGATTATGCAATAGGTAGTAATCAAACATCATCAATCGTATCTCAGGTGCTTAGTACTAATGATACTAATGTTTGTGAATATCATTGGGGATATCAGATCAAAGGATAATATGTGGTTTAAAGTTGGTTATGGCCTCGATCCATGATGGTTCATGGGAAGGCCACGTGAATATTGGTGTCGTATATTCCAGTTAACATAAACTACATAACATAATTTAGTTTAAGACAATATATGAACTATAAGTGGTGTTTGGTTGGTTATAAGTAAAAACAGGTGGAGTCGAGCCATAGGACCGTGAAAATAGTGAAAGAAATGTACAATTGGGAGGTTGAGACAGTCGCACGACGGTGGCTTTAGCGCTCTGTTTCCTCTCATATCTGCCGACTGCCGTCTCCTTTTCAAGTGGGGCCCACTACAACTAGGCCACACATGACACAACCCATGTTACTCTTCTCTAAGTCTTGTCTCTATGTTCATTGCTCCGTCCATCATATTTGATTTTTTTTTTAATATAAAATTAACTGTTATCAAGTATTGGGAAATTTTAATCCAAAATTCTTAAAGCAATTGTACGAATAGGATTTTTCGAAATTTTTCATGTATAATTTTTTAACTCAAAATATATAATTTATATGTTTTCTTCTGTTTTGTTAATGTAACAACAAAATTTGACATTTAGAAAACCTTAAATATATTTTGTGTACACCTCCAAGATTTTACTATATCCGATTATTAATCAAAATCAATGAGTTTTCATACCCAAAAATCTATATGGATATTTAGAATATTAGCTAATTAAGGAGTAGACCCGCGAAGAAAATCTTATTGTATTAGTTATATTGTTTTTGGCATATTTTAATATAATGTTTAACTTGACATAAACGACGAAAGTAATAATTATTATTTTTAAAAAGACGTTAAAAATATGAGAAGAAGACGCAATGCAAAGGCCACATTCCGACCGACATTTAAGAGTCTTATCCTACGTCCAGATTTTAGCCGAACCATGGCATAGCTGAATAAGCCGACCAGTCATCACCACAACTGAATTTAAATATAAAGAAATCAAAAGGTTATAGAATGAAGACAATAAAGTCTCAAATGTTGTCCAATAAAAGAAATTGAACTAAAAAAAAGTGAGATCCAAACGTTTATAACTTTAACGACAAAGAAAGGTCACACGATCTTTTTCGTAGCAACTCCACCGCATATCCTCTGTATCTCGGCCAAACTACCAAACTACCCTTTTCACTGATTGCATTCTACTTCGATTATCAAAATCAATTAGTTCGAAGTTATGAGTTATTTCTTAAGATTAATACGTCAATTTTACTTAGATCAAATTGTATAATATCGATATTTTGGATATGAAATCAAATCTCTCCGTGAGTTGGCAATTTTGTTGAAGCATTGGCCATGTGTGATATGCATTAACAGTTTAACACAGTATATATTATTTAGTATTTAAATGAACAGGAATAACATGCAAAAGATGTCTAATGTTTTATTTTGTGTACGTACGACCATTCATAATTTATTTCAAATTCAACATTCATCAGTTCGTTTAGCACTCCAGATGTAAAATTTTAACTAATATATCAATGAGAAGTGAATTCAATAATTTATATTTTTCTTAATAAGTGAGTGTACAACAACCTAAATTATATAGTATTATGGAACATAGAGAGTATATAATATACAAATCAAATTTATAAGGTACAAAAACTAACATCCTAGCTATTATTATGACAGCAACTACTACTAATAACTGTAAAGGACACATAAATGTCACCAGTTACATGCAAAGGTAGCGGTAATTAATGAGTTACAAAACTAAAAATAAAAACGTCCATTGGTGAGTGATTAGGCGTTAATCCGTTAACGTAATTTTCAAACAACTAAAGCCATAACCATAATACGCATTAAATGTTAATATGTGATGAATAACAACATCGAAATTTACACACATTAAATGTTAATCTGTTAATAGTAACAACATCGAAACTAAATGTCATTAATATGTTAATTAAAAGCCATAACCTAAACATAATTTAGTATGCATAAAAGGTGTTTTCAGTATATTGAAAACTATCAAGTATAAGAACATGTGAGACGGCAACGTTGAGAGTTTTCTAAAACTCTTTTTGTTTATTGATAATGATAATCTGACGGCAGGCAAAAACATTGAGAAAACAAAAGATTTCCCAGAAGTAACCAAACCCTCTTCAATCTTCTGAAATCTAGGCTAAACTCCAAAAGAGTGAGTCATGGGCCCACGTGGATACGCAGACTACATCAGTGGCATAATCCGTAAATAGCACTAAACTCTAGAGGTATTTTCCAAGTTAGAAATCCATATAATCTATTGCTGTTCTCTCTAAATTTCCCCATAAGTTATCACAACCTCACTATCTCTCTCTTGTCCTAAGTCTCTTACTTTGGTCTTTCACAATGGAAAGAGGAAGCTTCTCGCTTCTCTACGTTCTTCTCATCGCTACCGTCACTTCCGTCCTCTGTTTTCGTGACGGTATATATATTTCTGCTCTTAGCTTTCATGTATATAGTTGGTCTATGATTACATTTTTAGTCACATGTTTCTCTAAAAGCTTAATTCTGTTTATCTTCTATCCAAAATCTCTACCTCAGACATTTTCACTAAAACAACAGAAAAAAAAAGTCTGTTCGGGACCATTGTATTATTTTAACTATAATTTTTTTAGAAATGATTGATCTTGTAAGTCGGTTTACGGTCTAATTTACCTTTATACCCATTTCCGACACAAACAAACTGTGAATAGTCTAATTCGATTTTTTTTTTCAACATAGGTATGTTACCAAACGGCGACTTCGAGTTAGGACCAAAACCATCGGAAATGAAAGGAACAAGAGTGATAAACAAGAACGCTATTCCAAGCTGGGAACTTTCTGGCTTCGTTGAATACATTAAATCTGGTCAAAAACAAGGAGACATGCTTCTCGTTGTTCCCGCCGGAAAATTCGCTATCCGGCTAGGCAACGAGGCATCGATCAAACAGAGGCTTAACGTGACCAAAGGAATGTACTACTCGCTCACTTTCAGTGCCGCAAGAACTTGTGCTCAAGACGAACGGCTTAACATATCGGTCGCACCTGACTCAGGAGTTATTCCAATCCAAACTGTTTACAGTAGTAGCGGATGGGATCTCTATGCTTGGGCGTTTCAGGCCGAGAGTAACGTGGCTGAGATCTTGATTCATAATCCAGGTGAAGAGGAAGATCCTGCTTGTGGACCTCTCATTGATGGTGTTGCAATCAAAGCTCTATACCCTCCTCGACCTACCAATAGTAAGTATCTACAATACTATATAATATATAAAATGGAGTTATTATAAATAGTAATATCTATTATTATCGTGATTGTTATGTTACTTAAAAATGTTTTTTTTTGGTTATATCTAAACAGAGAATATATTGAAAAATGGAGGATTTGAAGAAGGTCCCTATATACTTCCAAACGCAACAACCGGCGTTTTGGTTCCTCCCTTCATAGAAGATGACCACTCTCCTTTACCTGCTTGGATGGTTGAATCCCTCAAAGCCGTCAAGTACGTTGATATCGAGCACTTCTCTGTCCCACAAGGACGTAGAGCGGTCGAGCTAGTTGCGGGTAAAGAAAGCGCAATCGCTCAGGTGGCTCGGACCATTGTGGGAAAGACTTACGTGCTTTCCTTTTTAGTTGGAGATGCCAACAATGCGTGCGAAGGATCTATGATAGTTGAAGCGTTTGCGGGAAGAGACACTTTAAAGGTTCCTTATCAGTCGCGAGGGAAGGGAGGTTTCAAACGCGCTTTTCTGCGGTTTGTAGCGGTTTCGACGCGTACTAGAATTATGTTTTACAGCACGTTTTACGCCATGAGAAGCGATGATTTCTCATCACTGTGTGGGCCTGTGATCGACGATGTTAAGCTCCTCGGCGTTCGTAAGAAGTAAAATGTTCATTGTTTTTATTTTTAAGGCTTTTCGTATGAGCAGTGTGGTTTTTTTTTAAATATCTATAATGCTTTTGAAATGAGATGGTCCAATACTAAAAGAGTTATTGTAGTAAAAGGTCTTGCTTATTATATCTATATTATTGTATGAGATTGATAAGGCTAAAGATATGTTGTCCTCTTTTACTATATTGGGTTCTTTTAAGAATATCGAGAACAAAATTCAAAACATAGCTTAACTCAAAAAATTTCACATTTCATAAATTACTTGAAACATAAAAAAACATATATATGTAGCACCAGTCACCAAAAACGGTGGGCTTCTGTGGACAGTTGGAGATATAAAGCTGGAGGTTGTAAAAATGTAATAAGGCTTTTTTCTATATCATTCGATATATTTTCTTATAAAGCCCAATAGCCCAATAATGTACTATTCCGCCTCATCCGGATTGGTTGGTTACCTAGGGTTTCTTTCGTCTCTCTTCTCCTTCTTCTGCATCTACAGCCTCCGGTGGTTTCGAGGCGCATAATTTTGCTCAAACTTATGTTCAGGTAAACACCGGCATCAATGGATTCTGTTTACGGTTTTGATACATCTAGCTGAAATTCTCGTCTTTTAATTCGGATGATCTATTGATTTCTTTCTTGTGAATGTTTTTTAATCCGTTTCGATTTCGATTGTTTGATGAAATTTTTGGATTTGGTTGATTTCATTTGAGATCGTGAATTCGTTTTTTGATAATTGAGATGTATATTTTTTTTGGTGTGTCCTTATCTTAACGAGCAGATTCAGTCATAGAAATTGACATTAGAGAAAACACAACACTACTGTGATTTTTGACCTCTCTTTTTTCTTTTTTAATTATCTCGCAGCTGTTGAGCCTTTCTCTGTAGATTCGGAAACTTTGAAAGAAACAAACTTTGACGGAAATGGCTGAGTTAAGCAGGTCTATGCAGCTACCAGGAAACCGCAAGTCACCACCTGAGACGACTGTTACTGCTTCTGCATCCCAGGCACCAAACAAGCAGGTGCAGTATAGACCTTGGTTACAGCAATTGTCTCCAGCAAGCAATGGGATTCTTCATATTCCTACTAATTTGCTTTCTCCAAATACACTACATTCGTTAAAGCATGGGAAGAAAGTGATGCCAATGGAACCCCATCTCCAGAATTCTGGAAAGCATGTTGTTAACAAGAAACAGCATATCCCAGCGATGAAAGTGAAAACGAATGATCAAGTAAATGAGTCTGTAAGGTCTAAGATGAGGGAGTCATTAGCATCTGCGTTGGCCTTGGTTCATGTAGATGATTTTCGAAAAGGGAAAGAAAATATTGAGATTGAAGAAACTCCTGGGTTGACTCTGGAGAAGACTCAAAGTTTTCAGCCTGCCTCACCTGCTACAATCAGTGTCCCTGTAGGCCATGGGACCATGCCCGAATTACCCTCCGGTTTTGAAAGTTCTCTTCCCAATGACAGTGAGATTTCCATGGACATCGGGACGGATAATCTTAATCTATCTGATGGACTTAAGTCTCAATATGACGAGGTTTTCCCTCGGGATGATGTTCCTTTTCCAGATATTATTTTTCCAAACGATGACCTTTTACAGGGTAATGAACTCTCATGGGTTCTGGAAAATGTTTCAGATATTGGTGAGGCAAAGGACTTTGAAACCGGTGGCAAAAAGCCATTTCAGGATCCAAAGCTCTTGGCATCTAAAATTGAAATGGAACTGTTTAAGCTATTTGGAGGTGTAAACAAAAAGTACAGAGAGCGAGGAAGGTCCCTCTTATTTAATTTGAAGGATAAAAACAATCCTGAGCTAAGAGAAAGAGTTATGTCTGAAGCTATCTCTGCTGAGAGATTGTGTAATATGACAGCAGAAGAATTGGCTTCTAAGGAGCTTTCTGAGTGGCGTCAAGCCAAAGCTGAAAAGATGGCTGAGATGGTTGTCTTGCGGGATACAGATATTGATGTCAGACGTCTGGTGAGGAAAACACACAAGGGTGAATTCCAGGTTGAAATTGACCCCGTTGACAGCGGCACAGTAGATGTCTCTGGTGGTATCATGTCACATAGTAAACGTCGACCCAGAGCCAAACCTCATTCTGCCAAAACCACTCTCAAAGATGAGCCAGCAAAAGCTGATCAAACTACATCACATGCAACTCCTTCAACTGAAGAGATTGATCCCATGCAAGGTCTGGCAGTGGATGATGAATTGAAGGACGTGGGGTTTCTTCCTCCAATTGTATCGCTTGATGAATTCATGGAATCCCTGGACTCCGAGCCTCCATTTGAAAGTCCGCACGGTAACTCTGAGATGCAGGTGTCTGTATCTGAGAAAAGCGACTCTGAAGTTGGGTCACACTCAAAATCTCCTCAAGGGTCTCCTAAGGAACTAAGTGATAAAAGTTCGCTTGAACCAAAACCAGAAAAGATTGATGAAGTGTCTGCAAAGTTTGATACGAATGTCAAACCTGATGACAATGTCTCTAGACTTGAGAAAAATTCCGCACTTAGTGATGTTAAGGGAGAAGAAGTATGGGATGGAATACTGCAACTGAGTATGTCTTCTGTGATCCCTGTCACTGGCATATTCAAAAGGTAAATTCTTAACACTTAGACAACTATCTCACTATAGTTTGATTTCTGTGATATTGTTTTCTTTGGGCATAGACAGTTTCTCCTTTGTGCTGATTGAAAAAATTTCTTCAAAGATTGAGTAGTGTTGCTTAAATTAAGAATTCTGTTACCAGATAATCAATTTTTTACTTAACTTAAATGGTATTTGACTAAGCTTAAGATTAGGTTCTTTGGTAGCTTTATTGAAAATGAGATCAGTGTAAAGTATTCTGAATAGGTTTAAATGTTTCCCTTGGATCAGTTTGTCATGTTAGTTTTAGAAATCAGTTTCAGTTCCTATTAGATATACTTGTGCAAAATCACCCTTCGTATTCCTTTTTTGGTTCCCGTATTAAATGTGTCCTCAGACTTGAATCTTTAGTGTAATCATGGATATGGTATCTGACAATTGATTTCTGCTGAATTTTGATTCATTAGTCTAACCAGAATAAAAGTATGCATTCTCTGACTGGGTTTTTCTATGGCAGTGGTGAGAAAGCAGAGACGAACGATTGGCCAAGTATGGTGGAAGTTAAGGGTAGAGTTAGGCTGAGTGGGTTTGGGAAGTTTATTCAAGAGCTTCCCAAGTCTCGAAACCGTGCCCTAATGGTATATAAAGCTATCTTTTGTTATCACTGTAGTAGTATTACAATTAGTAATCTATTGCTTCAAACAACAGTAGAAGTAACACTTCTGCTTCGTATATATATAATCCTAACTCTTTCACTGTCTCATCTCAAAACACTTCTGTCTTTTCTTCATAGAAATCAGAAAGCAAAGAGATTACAATTAAACACGTCACATGTATGAGTTAACAGGAATGGGACATCACGACGTTTTGAGCAGAGAACCAACTTTAGATTGTGTCAAATTTTGTATTTAATTCTTCCAAAAAAATTTGGATGCCAATTCCATTTTTGTTGTCTGTATGTGAGTTACTGTGTCCGTGTGGGGTATATAGATATTCAGGAAAGCTTAAAAAAGAACCTTTCAATCCCATAGGCAAACACATAGTCAATAAAATTTCTAAAAAAAGGTTGACCATTTTGACCACTAAATCCAAAGCCATAAGCAAAAAAAAACCCTAAAATTAGATATTTTTGGTTAAAATTATTGTCATGTATTAGTGGTTATTGGATTCTCTAATTAACGGTACTTTTATTTTCGTTTGCATTTGCAGGTGATGTACTTGGCTTGTAAAGATGGCATTTCAACGAGCCAGCGTGGCAGCCTTTTTGGGGTAAAGAAAATAAAAATTTTATCAGTCTTTGTAAAACGCCATTGAGAACATGATCATGTCTTCTTCAAAAGTCTCACTTTTTGTTGTTGTTGTGTCTTTTTGTTAAAGGTTGTTGATTCCTACGTTGCTGATCAGAGAGTTGGCTATGCAGAGCCGGCCACAGGAGTGGAGCTTTACCTTTGCCCAACACGTGGAGAATCTCTAGATTTGCTGAACAAAGTCATCTCTAAAGACCAGCTCGATGAACTCAAGTCTTTGGATGTTGGATTAGTTGGAGTTGTTGTGTGGAGACGAGGCACTGTTCACAAGCCTGTTTTGAAACGTCAGCATTCTTCTTCTTATGGTTCTAAAACCTCTGTTTTACCTGTAAACAAGAAGTATAGAGTGAATGTCACAGAGAAACCTCTTGCTGGCAGATCATTGGGTAATCATCATTATGGTTATGGAGGTGAAGCTGTGAAATATGATAATGATAATGATGATGATGATGTACCACCTGGTTTTGGTCCTGTAGCTTCTAGAGATGATGATGATTTACCTGAGTTTAACTTTAATTCATCAGTTTTACCAATTTCTTCTTCTCAGCCATTACCGGCTCAATCCAAGTCTTTGGATCAAGTAAGAGAGCTCATACACAAGTATGGAAAATCTGCAAGCACTTATGAACATGATGACGATGATGACATACCTGAATGGCAGCCACATGTTCCTAACCACCAGCTTCCTATGCCACCTCCTCCACCTCCAGGCTTCAGACCAGAGATTGTTAGACCACCTCAAGAAGGGTGGTGGGATAATCAAAATGGTGGCTCAGGGAAACATTATGATCGAAACCAGTCAAGAAACAGAGGATTTTAACATCTCTTTGATAATGTTCTCTGTAATTGTAGTTTTTTTTTGTTTCCTTAGGCTTTCTCATTAGTCTTTTTGGAATACTCTGCCACCTTCGAAGAATGCAAAGTTCGAATCGTTCCAAAACATTTCAAATAAAAGTTAAAAAAACATTTCTTGAGTTGTTTCTTAAAATCCCAAGTTCAGTTTCTGCTCTGCTTTTAATACAATGGACTCCTAACCAAACTGTTATGAGTTATACGACACAACGTTTGAGTGTGGATTCTTGCTCAAATGGGTTATTTTGAGCCTGATCTGTCTTAAGGCTCAGCCCGTTTTAAGGTTATTCATGGGCTATCATTATATTGTATAAAATTATACGAACTGGAAAGAAAACAACCTAAGATTCAGAAACGATCTTATCAAGAAAAGATTTAAGACAAGAAACAAAGATCTTTGAAATGTTTTTTGTTATCAAAAATGAATAAAAAAGAAATAGAAATATAACAAAATAAACATATTCAATATTATTCATATGAAAAAATCCAATAGGTCAAAAGAGAAGACTAAATCTGCCCAAAACAACACAACAACAACTCAGATTTGCACTTCCAAATATACTATACATCAAACTATTCACATATTATTTCTCTAACACATCATCAACTTAATTGCACACAATACAACCCATTACTGTATTTATTATGGGTATACAAACCAAAAAAAAAGAATAAAATTTCACAACTAAAAGATTCATCAGATCAAGATGAAACAGGTGCATTGAGGATCACTGATGATGAAGATGCAGCAGCTGTGTTCTTTTGTTTTGAACCATTTGAAGTTGAAGGACCTGATCCATTAATATCCTCAATATCAAGCGTCTCTGGAAGATGTTCTTGTGCTTCAGTGCTATATATCTACGAGACCAATATCAACGGTTAAGATCATCAAACCAAACATAACTATGATGTATTATTATTATTACCTCAAGTTGATTGAGCATCTCAATGGTAGATTCAAGATCACCACAATTAGCAAGGTAAACATCAGTAATAGATTCTTGAGACAGACCAGAGAATGTAACTAAAAGATATTCAATATCCATGTCAATATCCATCTCTATATCTAAATCATCATCTCTGATATGTTTATATGCCATTTCAGATGATGAATTCTTAGGCATTGACACTTGAACACCTGAGAAACTTATCTGTTGACCTTGTATCATATTTGAAGGAGACTTTACAAACATATCATCATTACCAATATAATCAACTCTTTTGGAGATTGGTATATATGCTGCTGCATGTGGATTCAATTCAAATGTTCCAGGCTTCATTGCTACACCAAAGTGAAGGAAGAAAAAAACAAAAGATTATAGACAAGAAATAAAAGATGGTAAGAAGAGTGATTTATATTAAGACAAAAGGAAACGAAGATGTTGTTGACCTTGTCAAAAGGAGAAGAAGAAGAAGAAACGAAAGATTAGGAGAGAAGAAAATGAGCTTACCAGACAAAAACTAGCGTTGAAGATTGCTCTACCAAATATTTTAGAGATCTAAAATGCGATTTATGTGGGAGATATATATATTTATATACCAATTATGGAATTAATTATATATGGTCATAAGCAGATTAGATGTATCATGGATTAGTTAGTGCCTAGTGTCTGTCACGTTTTGGCTGGCCACGATTGATTTTTTTTAATCCTTAACCGGTATATACCAATAAATAATTAAATAGCTGGCGTTTTAAAGTGGAACTCAGGTGGTTCATGGCGTTTTAAACTGGAACTCATATCGGTTCACTGTTCGATTCGATTCGAAAAAAACCGAATATTCGTAATTTTACGAAGCAAATCAAATATTAAAATTTAGTATTCGTTAAATCGAAGCAAATATCAAATACTAGAATTGTAAAACAAGAATATTCGCTTCGATTCGATATGTTTATATATTTACGTATATATATTGTATATTTATTATATCTATATAAAAATCATAATTTTTTATTGATAAAATTAATTATATAATATTATAATTTAATAAATTAAAAAGAAAATATGTATTTTAAATATAATATTGATATTTAAGATATTATTTTTAAAAATTATATATATTTTTTAGTTTTTGTAATTATTTTAAAAATATTACGAAGCGAATCGAAGTTTGAATTTTAGCGAATATTCGATTTTATCGAAACGAATACGAATCGAATTATCAGTGATTCGGACGAAGCGAAGCAAATCACGAATACCTTTAAAATTCAGTATATTCGCTTCCTACCCACTACCCAGGCCTAGCCATGGCTCTTCTCTGTCATTGTTCGAATTTTCGTATTTTCAGGTAAAATTATTTTCTGTGATATTAGTATGATTTTCTCCAGTGGTTTTGTTCGAAAGCCTATGTGATTTTGGATGATATATATATTAAGGTGGTGCAACATTTCGAACAAGTATCATAAGGAACTAATGATTCCTCGTTATATGAGATCATCAGAAGAGGGGATTTCTCGTAGGGATTTGGTGCTAATTGGTCTTTCTTCACCATTAATGTCTATGCTCTTCCCATTGTCTTCTGGTAACTTCTGCTTCTCTTGTTCATCTTTCACTATCTTATCAAATTCAATTAGATAAGAGTTTTATTTGGATTCTTGGCTTTGATTTATAAGTAGAGATAATGAAGAGTTGGTTTCATTGAAAGTAACTAACTTAGAGCAATATCATTTACATGTCTTGAGTTCTCACCTGAAAAACTTCTCTTCAAATGGTATATTATACACCTAAATTGACTCAAATCTTTTGATGTAAATGCTTCTTACATTGATTATATATTTGTCTGAATGTGAAGATGTCTGTTTTTGAGGAGTTTGTATAAAAATGGAGATGGGACCAGTGTTAGAAAGAACAGTTGGATCCTTTAGGCTTCTTCATCCTACTGATAGTTATGTTCCTCCATACAAGGATCCATGGAGGTTTTAGTGATACTTCCATCTACCTCAGTCCTCAGCCTTTCGTCAAATATGCCTTTGCTCAGTTTAATGTTACTAAAAAGAGAAACGTCGCTTTCTTCATCAGAGATTGTACTCCTTTCATGGTAAAAGACAAAGGACTTGAAACATTGACAAGTTTCTGAATAGTATTCAAATAACATAACCGGAGGGGAGCCACATAAACCGGCTTCTTACCTCCTTTTATATTAATATCTGAATAAATGAAACAAAGTTTATTATAATAAAAATCCATAACAATAACCAAAACCATGAAAGATGAGTCCTTATTTGTTTGGGTTAAGGTAGAAGAAGCATAAGCAATCTACAATTAATGATCATCCAAGGCCGCTTTAATTTAAACAAATCCAACAGCTCTTTTTTGATCACTTGAAGCTTCTACCTTTCCTTTATGGTCTCTAATCATAATCATGATAATGGTACAAAGAACATTTATAGTCAGCCAATGGTGAAGATCACTTCGTTACCCTTCTTCTTAGAGGTTGCCTCGTTTGAAGATGAGCCAGAGTTCATTGCTTCTTCACCTTTTTTCTTTGTCTCAAACACTATCCCATCACGATCCAAAATCACATCACGGCACTTGAGACTGCAGAAAGCTTTGTATCCACTGAAATATATCAAACCAGGACATTGATGTTAATACACAACAATGAAGATAGAACAGGAGAAGAAGAAGAAGAAGTGTACCTGTACATGTATATATCTTCCTTAAAATCCAGGTTCTTGCTACATAAGTAGCAGGTGGTCAAGAAGGTATCAGGATGAAACACATCATTATGTGGTGTCATGTCAGGAGGAGCAATTTCAAAAATGCTCTCTTTCTTCTTGGGCTCAATAGGTTCAAGAACCTGTTGCCCAAAGATATGGGTGGTTATGGGGTTAGGACCATGTGAGGTAACACAAGTGTAGTCCTCTAACATCTCAAAGTTAGTTTCAGTAGGCTCACTGAAAGCAATGTTGCTGGTCAGAGAGCAAGTATCAACCAAACCAAACTTTTGAAGACCATAAGGATCATGTCCAATCCCAAAAACAACATTGGACACATCAGTCTTTGGAATAAAAGCTTTGGCAAAGGGTTGAGTGAGAAGAGGGTTCTTGAAATTGAGGTTTTCATTCCTCATCATGGACCCTAAGATTATGTTGTTACTAGCTGGTAATGGTTGAAGAATCCTTGATGATTCAGTTTGAACATCAGCAAGATCAGGAAGAAGGCTCAAGCCAACTTTTTCAGAATCCCAACTCCTTTGTTTCCTTTTCCAGATTGGTTTTGAAGAAGATCCACCAAATGGGTTACCTAAACTGGAGAAAAACCTGAAATCCAAAGGAGAAACAGGGCTCCAAGCAGATTCAAAATCAGTTGGTGGCTTAGCTTCAACAACACCAGAGATGATTCTGTGTCTCTTAAACCCTGACAACTCTGGTTTGGTTGAAGAGTCATCAGAAGCAGAAGAGTTCTTTTGATTGTTGGCAGGACGAGACATGATACGATTGATCTGACTCAAAAAAACAAAAAACAAATGAATATTTAAAAAACTTACATTATGATGATGATGATGATGATCAAAGGTTCATTCATAAGAAGTTTAAAAAAAAAACCAAACTTTAAAAATCAAAATCAAATCTTTGGAAACAGAAGGAACACAAATGAAACTACAAAAAATAAAATCCAAATGAAGAGATCGTTAAATACAAAGGCAATGATCATCCAAAAGAAAATATCAAACAAACAGAGATTACTTCTAAAGCATCAAAACCCAGAAAAGCTTCAATGGAATTATGAATGAAATCTGAGAAATTTCTTAGGATAAACACTTATCAACAAAAACATACAAAAATATGAAAGGAATACAGAGAGAGAGAGAGAGAGAGACCTGGGCTTTTGCTACTGACTGTTGAATAAGTGAAGAAGAAGACGAAGAAAGCAGAAGCCTGAGAGAGAACGAGAGTGAGAGACGAAGACTTTGAGGGGTTTATATAGAGAGTGCAAGTCTCTTGTCTCTCTCTCTCTCCTCAAAATCAGCGTATCACTGAGCTTCTGAGACTCTTCTCTCTCTCTATCTATCAGACTCACGTTTTAAGCTCTCTTCTCAGAAATGCAAGTTTAGCTATAATTTAATTATTTACCTTTTCTGACATTTATTTAATATTATACAATTTAGTCAAATTTTGTATAAATGGTATAAGATTTTATAATTTAGTCAAATTTATTAGATATTGTAAAAGATTTTTATATTTAGTCAAATATATCATATGGTAATATTAGATTTGTTTTTGCAATTATTAAAGTTTTATTATCTATAGTATTATTATATTTTTTAGTATTTTTAGATTTAGTCAAATTTATTACAAATAGTAATATTAGATTTTTTATTATTTTTAGATTTAGTCAAATTTATTATAGATGGTAATATTAGATTTTTTTGTATTTTTTTAATTTAGTCAAATTTAGTATTTATGATAATAGATATTTTTCTTTTTGTTACTTTTTCTCTTTTTTTATTTGGTTAAGCTCTTTTATCATCACTAAATTATTATTTTTTATGGCCAATATAAAATAATAGCTTTTTTTATGTTATAATTTATTTTATATTTCTCAAAGTCCCAGTTACGTCGACATTATATAATTATTTAGGTGTCAGAATCTAAGAGAAATATTGAAATTACAGTTTGTTTATAAAATACTAAATAAAAAATAATTTATAACAAAGCAAATATATTTGTTTTTGTCCTTTTTCTTCTTCATGTTGTCATAAACATATGATATAATAATACTAAATTACGTACAATAAAGAAATGCTTTTCTCGGCAACTCAAAATCGTTCTTACGTCACATTATCTGTCCTTTGTATTTTTTTGTTTTCTAGTAATATTTACTATATTTTTTATTAATTATACTTTTTAATTTTTCATTTAAAAGAATTTTGTGATATCTATAATCATTTTTTGTTCGTATAATTCGTATTTTTTTAATGTTTGGTCGAAGATAAGAAACAATAAAATAGCTCACGAATTTGACAGGATTCAGTATTCATTATTCTCTGTTCGTTTTTTTAAATAACAGTATATAAAATTTCATGTAAAGAATTTTATGAGATTTATAATCATTTATTTTTTACAACACTAAATTTAACAACAAATAAAAAACATAAATATTGGAGTAGCACATAATTAATAATATTCCTTATGTTTCATAATATTTAATTTTATATTTTTTACATATAAATTAAAAAAATTTAAAAATCTTTATTTTAGTTGTATATTTATTCAAATTTTTAATTAAATAATATTTTTAATTGTCTATTTAATTTCTGTTAATTTTAATTTCATTAAATAATAATAAAAATAAATATTATAAAATATATAAAAATTAAAAAAATTAATTATTATAAAATGGAGTATATAAAAGCATTATGACAAATAAAAAAAAGATAATGACAAAAAATAAATAAATAGTAACGGAAGAAAAAGAAAAGAACAAAGAATAAAACCTGTATCACGTTGACGGTCTGGTCTGCAAGGAAAATATATTCACATTAAGCGGATGGGTTTAAGGGCTCAGTCTTGCTTTAGTCATTGACCGTCAAGATCTTTGTCTGCGTGGAGGTCTCTCTACACGCCACGTAGATACGAGTCACCACAACCTGACCAGTGAACCCATAGTTAAACATTATCTTGACTAGTTCTTCGTCATCATTAGTTTTCTTCTCCCAGATTATTTGTCGTCTTTTGCTGACTCAGATATTTCCTTTTTCTCAAATGCATGACGACATGTAACGTTCGTTTGCCCGCTCGTGCCAGTCACCTAGTCTTCAATACGCTGCGTTTAGTAACGCATCCTTCTTTAAATATTATAAAAATTATCCTCATTCCAAATGTTCCTTTTACTATATTTTATTTGAACACGCTCACATATTAAAGAATTGGTGAGTAGGTGTGTTTGATAATTCCCAATTATTATTTAATAGGACTTTTCAATGGAGAGTACTCTTTGTAATCTTAGGCTGATTAATATAGTGACTATCTAAAATGGTTGCATCATTTGCTAGGTAATTTTTTTTCTGATTTCATATGAGCTGACGGAAAAAGGAGAAGTTGTTTTAAACCCCTACATGTCATAAAATGGATTTTACATGTCGCAAATAAATCTACTAAAAATTTCATTAATGAACAAAAAAAAAAAGTCTAGAAAATGACCCTTGAAAAGATATTAATCTACAAAAAGGGTCGTCCGATTGAGACCAGAATCAGCATCATTGTGTATCTAATAAACCATTGAGTAAAAATGAAAAAAGGTTAAAATTCGTCATTTTCTTTACATAACATCAAGAAAAATATATTTGTTTTTAAAAATAAAAAGGAAATTAGATGTTTACCGTGCCAAAATTGGTGGATTCAATGGCATGAAATTTTTTTTGGTACGATACGAAAATTCTTTTGAGGGCAAAAAAGAGTTTGTGTTCTTCCTTCTACTGCATAGTTAGTCTTGCTTCTGGTCTGAAACAAAGAAAACAAAAAAGGAGATAATTTTGGCTCTTTTAGATAATATACATGTTCATCAAGAGGAATAAGAGTTTGATACTTACACGATAAAGACGACATGATTCTGAAACTAAGGACCTTTAGGCTTGAAGTTTATCCGCAGTGAGTTTCTCTCCTCCAATTGTCGCTACAAGGAGTTGAAGAATACAAAATGAAAATGTATCATATAAGAACTATGTGATATCCTTTTTCCCGAATAAAAACTCAGGTTTGCAATTGAAATAGTGGCAATAATTGTCTATAAAAATGTAATACCTTTGATATCCTTTTAGTCACCTGCTCATGTCTGGCTCGGTGCAAGCACCATTCCATTGCCATATCAAATTCAAGAGTGTTTGACTGAGAACAATGTGATGTAGCCACGGCATCTCTCTGGTAAAAAAGCATATAAAGACCAAACTGATAAAGGAACAATGCACTTTTACTTGTGTGTTTATGTGCAAGAGCAAGGGCAATAAAAGCAATACCATATCTCGCCGCGTCTGAGTTTGGTGTAGTTTGATATGGCCGAAGAATGATGACGGCTTCCCTGGAGGAGTAATCTTGGCAAAAGCAGCAACAAGGGGCCTGTTGAGCAAAAATGGAAGATCACAATCAATACATGCATACACATCATACGGCATGAAAACATAAATCCAATCAACACAATTCATCGTCTCTCACTGGTACATAGCCTTGAAAAGGGAGATATAGAGATGTTGATTCATACGATACTGAAGTTTTGATTTATACAATCTATCACTGAAAGCTTAGATAAAAAAAGAGGAATATGTCATGCCAGGTTTACCTCCCATTTGATAGCAACAAGCATCCCTCGTCTAGTCTTCTAACCACCCTTTCTGCAACTTCTCTTGTTTTGAAAATGACTAAAGCTTTACCTGCACATAAAGCAATATGAGATGCCATAGTAAAGTTCCTCATTCCATTTCTAGTATGTGAGAACCTAAGATAGAACCCATGTAAGTAAAATGGTAGCTTACCAATATGAGAAGTAGTGACTAATGTATGCTCCATCATCCTTGCCTCGCATTGCTCGTTCAAAGCAGAATAGACTATATCCTGAAATGCAATTCATAAATTTCTTAGATAATATATAAAGAGGAAAAGAGAAAAGGTTTCCATGAAGTAAATGAGGAAACAATTAAGCTTCATAAGCGTTTACTTAGGAGTCCCTTAAAACAATCCTAAATAAACGCTTCATACTGGCAAATACCTCCACTTCATCAGATGTATAAGTAGGATCCAAGTTTTGAAGAAGAACCAGTGTTTCCCGCTTTTCTGCGTCCCTCATGCTTTCTTCTTCCCAAGGCTGGACATAGCCAGGATACAATTAAAACATGGAAATTAGAGACAATCAAGAAAACGATCGTTCCCAGAACTGGCATGCAAAAGGAAGGGAAAGATACTTACAAGATTCCGGAACCATGTACTTTTTCCCTGAGATCAATAAAAAGGAAACAAAAATTTGTTAGACGAACCTCCATGTTTACAAGCATCGCAATAACAAGTAACATATGAAGCAGACAGTCGCAGGAATCACATAGTAAATATAAACTTACAGCATCTGGCCTTCGGCTCACTTCAATTACTTGATAATTTCTTTCATAATCATCTGCCAACATCTTGTCCTCAGAACGTTTTATTAGCTTACCATCAAAGCTGGGCTTCTTGGATAACCTTTTTTCAGTTGCAGTTTTTATATTTTTAAAATCGGAAAGTGACACTCCCAGAACTAGCTCTCTTTCCACTCTATCTTTAGTTCTCTTAAAAGATCCTGTATCCCTTTTACCCTCAGAACTAATGTTCTGCAAAATGGTTGTATTTCGTCCATTTGGTGCTGAACCATAACCATCTAGTTTCTGTTTCTTTTGAGGCCTTTCATCCAATCCATTAGACTCTTTACAATATCTTTCTTCAGCAGGCATAGATTTTTGTTTAGTCAACTGTTTTCTAACATCATTTACTTGAGCTGTCTTGGAAACCGAATGATTTACCCTGGAGCCAGAAGCTTCACAAGAGTTGCTAAATCTTTCTTCTGCAGGCATAGATTTTTGTTTAGTGAAATGTTTTTTAACTTCACTTTCTTGAGTTTTGCCATCACAATGATTTTCCCTAGAGCCAGAAGCTTCACAAGAGTCACGTACGTTTTGAGCTTCGCCTTCCTTCACACAAGAATCTTTGTAACGCATTTCTTCTCCAAGTGTAGATTTTTTTGTAGCTACTTGATTGTGACTTTTTTCTCTCGCTTCGATAATCTTATCTTCAATTTTCCTATCTGAACCACTAGCTGAAGGACCATTTGGTTTCAAACTATCTGAATTCCCATGTACGTCTGCTTCAATTTTCTGCCCAGCAGTTGCTTGTTTCTCACAACCCACTCTGTTAAGGAGAAATTTAACTGCAAGAATTTAAGTGAAAAGATGATAATATGTAAATAAACAATCAAAATAACTATTGATAGAATGCCAAAGCTAAATGAGATGAAACAAGATGTACCGTCAACTCCAGCAATTTTATCATCTATCATATCAACAACTTTGCAACTTCCAACATCAAATGATCGGCGAAACACGAAGTTTGCTGACTTTATTTCTTCATCAGAGGGTAGTGGATTTCTTTTTTCCTTTGAAATGTATAGAACATTGCATTTTCCAACAATTGTTTCCTAGTGGAATAATGTTATGTCAGTAAACATACAGATCTATTTACTTACAAATCTCCCACACTAACAAATATTCCAACCAAAAAGTGATGCAAAGGTCAACCTATCAAGACACACAGATATGTTGAATTCACCATAGAAAGACAGAACAAGTTAGCAACCAATAAAAGTAATTGATACACGTATTTTTGTTGAGAGATCTTCATTACAGAAAGCAACTACATATACTAATTGCCAAATAATGACTATAAATTGCAAATAATATAATCTTTAACAGAATAAAAGTGGAGAAACAAGAAAACTCAGTCCTCAGCGAAATATACGATATATATCAAAGTGATGCTCAACAAGTAAATATAAAGAATGAAAAGTTCAAAATAGCATACAGAAGAATAATCAGTTACCAGTTTGTTAACATTAGCGAGGCCACGACCTTCACCTGAAGCCAAAAACAATTCATTTGGAAGTACATCGGAGACTCCTTCAAGGTATTGTGAAATCTCAGAAGGTTTAAAGAACCAAAGAAGTTTGATTTGCCCTAGTGTATTTTCACGCTTATTAGTATGATGATCCCAAATTTTAATAATCATGCCAACATAAGGTTCAGCTTCACATGCCTCAGCAGCAAAAACACAGTCATAAAGATGGTATTCATCACCATCATAAGTAAAAGATTCATAGAATTGAACATCTTTCTTTTTTCCACCAACTCCTTTCTTTTTACCCCACTTAAATTCTAACTCTACATCTTCTTCAACTGATTCTTCCATTCTCTAAAAGTAGTTATCTACCTGAGAAAAACAGAAGAATATAACACTCAAATCAGCATTGCAAATCAAGTTCAATAAAAACAAAAGATAAACAAAACTACCATATTGCTAAAAAGTGAAATTAAAATCTAAGCAATGCAGGTTGAGATCATATTTATAGAGTTTGTGAAGAACACTGATTAACTAAGGAAACAATAAGACTAAGTCCTTTCAATTTTTTTTTTTTACCTTCACTGAAGAAATCAGTTTACAGTTTCAAAGACCACCGAATTGAAAAAAGTTTCGAATCGTCGAAACGAAATAGTTTCGATTAGGTCACGATGAACATAAATTGGCAAAGCCCAGATTATTCCGGAAGAAGAACAAAAAAAAAACCCTAATTGATCGTTGCAATAGTTACACTACTTAATCTCTCTCGCTTAAGTTAATATTATCATTCAAATCAAATCCTTATGGGGAAAATTTGTTGATACTTAATTTTGGTGTTGCAGTTTCGTCTCCAGAGAAGGCTCAAAGGATTATGCAGTTGATCAAAAGCTTTAAGGCCTCTCCCCCTCCCCTTTTATCTGGGATTTTCTTTTCAACTTTGTTAAATTTTGTTATATATAATAACAATATGTATTTGTATTTGACCAAAAAAATAATAGGTAAACAATTAGGTCATGTAAAAATATTTTTTTACCATAAATAATAAATTTCAAGATAACTAATATATCTTAAAGATATGGTCTTATCATAAAATATTATTTTAACCATATTCAGAATACCTTTTTTGGGTGAAAATATTCATTATTCAGAAATATAACTATGCTTTTGAATTTTATTTAGAAATTCCATAAATAGTAGATTAATCCAAATTTTTATTAATTTATTTAACTATTAACGAAACAATTTAAAAAAAAAAAATCACCACTTTCTTAAACGTGCAGTATTAAGAGTTTACGTGTAGCATCCACTAATCCATAATAGGTATGAATCACATTTTCTTACTGGTGAATGTGTTTTTATTTGTTCGGAAGATCCATTAATCTTTTGGTAATGAAGGTCAATGTGGAGAACTCAAGATGTTAAGATATGCTTTTCAGATGAGGAATAGTTGAATACAGAATAATAATATTTTGTCTTCATTAAGTCAAACATCAGAGAGCTGAACTGTCGAAGTTTAAAATAGTTGAGAGATAGTGGGCTGTTATAATATTTCCACAATTGTCGGAAAACAAATAGACAGTGGGCCTGGCTTAAAAATGATAGTGGGCTTTGTTAAATGGATAGCTTAGTATAAAACCAATACGACGTCGTTTAATAATAAGAATAAAATTTTAAAATTTGCGGTGAGCGTGGATCGAACACGCGACCTTCAGATCTTCAGTCTGACGCTCTCCCAACTGAGCTATCCCCGCTAACTGTTAATATATTCTATACTTAAATATTTAATCAAACTTCTATAGTTAACGATCTGGTTTCTGGTTATAAAACAAAAATAAAGTTACCAAAATAAAAATAAAATATATATATTATGATTTACGGTTCCTATTTGATTTCATAAAGCCAACGAATTGTATGATGAATAATACAAAAAGAGAAATCTCAGCGTTGCATTAAATCAAAAACAGTGCCCAAATAATTGGTATGCTTTGTTGTTCTTCTACTTTCAACAGTTATATAAGTCTCCTTTCTATTAAAGATCATATGGAATTGTTGGGTTCTAGTGTTTGAGCCAGTAGTTTCTTAGCTGAGCCATATGCAGCAATATCTCGTCCCGACCTTGATTAGTCACACTGCTGGTCATAATCCATGGTGGTGTTGTCTCAAAGAACCCTTGGATCAAGTCTTGGAACTCTTTTATGTTCTCCTCCGGTTTCTTCCCTCCGTTTTTCTTCTTCTTCCTCTTGTCGCATTTTGTGAATATCATAGTCATTGGAACCTGAGAATTAGTAAAAGCAGATTATGATGACCAATTAATGGGGTTTAAGTGGCCTTTTAAGGTTTAGGTCCTTAATATATACCTGGTTTTGACCAAGCCAACTAGCGTACTCGAGATCGATTTGCTTTACAGGAATGCTGGCATCAACTAGTAAAAACACAGAGACTAATGTTGATCGGTTTAGGAAATAGTCTTTGGTGAATTTGTTCCAGTCTTGTTTGAGTTCATGTGGCGCTGATGCATACCTGGATATCTAAAATGCATCAACTTTCATGTTCTATACCAAAAAGTCTCCAAAATTCCATTCAAGGGACTATGACAGAGCCACAGAGGTCTTATCAACAAATGAAATACATAATATCACTTAGCTTACCCGTAGCCAGGCAAATCTACCAAGTACCACTTGTCATTGATTCGGAAATGATTAATACATTGCGTCTTTCCTACATGAAGAATAGATTACCAAGAATTATAATCAACAAAAGTCCAGCTTTATCACAGATTTAAGAAACAAAAAAAAACAATATTTTTGAATACTTGGAAGCAAAAGACTAGTTTTTGCAAGAATCTAAAGGGATAAGATGGACTAGGAATGGTTTATATTTGAGGTATCCCAAATCATTATCATGTTCTAAGCATTTTAATGCTTACTACCCAGAATCTATTCTCAATGCTTTTTACCAACAGTCTTCAAACTCTTCATGAACACTAAAAACTGACTAGATCACTCTGTCTCAAAGATGTGATTCCTTCAACCACAAATTTCTATTCAACCGAAAAATCCCAGTTGCCCTCTTAATATATCTAGTTAACCATATTCCCAAAAATGAAACCTTTTTTAATCCATAAAGCTAATTAAATTCAAAACCATGTAAGAATCAAACACAAGCTAAATGATAAACTAAAGAAAGCAAAACTCATTACCAGGTTTCTTAGAAGTCAAGGCAAGGCGTTTCCTCCGCACCAACGAATTGAGAAGCGAAGATTTCCCAACATTAGATCTCCCCACAAGCGCAAACTCCGGTAACCCATCAGCCGGACAATCTTCTGTCCGGACACTACTCTTCACGTAATCAGCTTGAACCACCTGTGCGTCTCTCGCGTACTTGCTCAACACTATGTTCGAACCTTTCAGTATCCTCGTTGTTAGACTCGCTGGGTCTTCACCAGAGATATCCGTCTCCGGTGGAATAAATAGCTTGTCGAGTGAAATCTCGACAGGAGCATCTTCTAGATCGGTTGAATCCGAGACAAGTAGTGGTATGGGATCAACTGTGGCGAGATTGGATTTAGATGCGAATGAGATTAGGGTTCTGGCTATTGTAACCGGCGGTTTAGGGTTTATGAGATTGAAATGCGAAGAAGAGAGATAAAACAAGGGTTTAACGAAGCTGGAGAGATGTAACCTTGGAAGCTGAGCTAAAATCATAATTGATTGCTTTTATTTGCTGCTTTGTAACGGTATAGTCAGTCGTATGTGCTGTGTTTTGCTCTTTAGCTTCTGTGAGCAGCCATTGATGTAGGAGAGAGAGCTTAGCGAGAAAATCCGGAGGTCAAAGAAAAATATCCGCAGCAAAACGCATCGTTTTGGTTGTGGTAGCTTGACGAGAACTTTCCTTATTAACAAATTCGCCCGCTTAATTTGTCCGATTGCGCCAATTAGCCACGTATATTATTACTTTGCTTAAACATCCAGCTTTTTTTAACCAATAAGTTATTGTGAAAAACTTCTTATAATAAGTTATTTACAGAACGAAGTATTAATATTGGTATCTCCATCAAACTAAGGGTAAATTATAAAGTAAACAAAAAGTAGGAGGAGTACATAGCAAATTCTGGTCGTTGGTGTCTTCCCCACCTCTCTAAGCACGGGCGAGACTCTCGACCAGTGAACCAAAATCTCTCTCAAATTTTAGTAGTGTCTGCTGTTGATCTCGGTCGAATTTACTCCGACCGGCGACGTCTCGTAGTTTACAACTCCGACGTATAAAATTCATTGTATTTGAGACGCAAATCTATCAGCCATGGCTCCTCCAGCCGCTTCGCAGCGTTATCCGTCACCATCCCAACCTTCAGGGTAACTCATGCTCTATCCGTATTCTCATTTCTAGATCACTAGCGATGAATTTCACCTTAGTTCTTCATTCTATAAGATAAATAGTAGCGATTAATCTTATGATTCGATCATTTGTTTTGCATGTGTGGTTCGTCAGCTCATTACTTCTCGAAATTTTATGAATTGTATTGTTCCTATGTTAAATCAGATTCTCTCATTGTAACGGATCTAGTTTTTACCAGTATGAGCTAATCGATTAATTTTGAATTCTCTCCATTTAGATTATAACTTGTAGAAATGTAGTGAGTATGTTTGAATAATCTGATCTCTCTTTAGGCAAATGAAGCGTGAACTGAAAATAGAAATGATTATTTATCAGGAAAAGCGAAGTTTCAGATCTTAAATTCCAGCTTCGTCAACTAGCTGGAAGCAGAGCTCTAGGAGTTGATGATTCAAAACGCGAACTCTACAAGAAAGTAATATCATACATGACTGTTGGCATTGACGTCTCATTTGTCTTTGGAGAAATGGTGATGTGCTCGGCAACATCAGACATTGTTCTGAAGAAGATGTGTTATCTTTATGTTGGAAACTATGCAAAGGGTAATCTTGATCTTTTCCTTTTGACTATTAATTTTCTCCAAAGGGATTGCAAAGATGAAGACCCTATGATCTGTGGGCTTGCTCTAAGGAGCTTTTGTTCCTTACAAGTACCAAACCTTGTGGAGTATATGGTTGGTCCCTTGGAGAGTGGACTAAAGGACAATAACAGCTATGTGAGAACCATCGCTGTTACTGGTGTACTAAAGCTGTATCACATCTCAGCCTCGTCATGCATTGATGCCGATTTTCCTACAACTCTGAAAAGTTTGATGCTGCATGATTCAGATGCTCAGGTTAATTTTATTTTGTGTGGTTAGTATATCACTTTTTAGTGTGATAAGTACCCAATTAATATAAAATATGATGTCAGGTAGTTTCCAATTGCCTATCTACACTTCAAGAAATTTGGAGTTTAGAAGCAAGCCACTCTAAATAAGCATGCCGGGAGAAGGAATCTTTGCTTAGCAAGCCAGTTATATATTATTTTTTGAATCGGTATATCCTTAATCTCTTCCTTTAACCTTCAATCACAGTCTAAAAGGGAGAAGCAAATTTCACCTTTGTGGTGTTTCCTCGCAGTATCAAGGAATTCAATGAATGGGCACAATGTCTTATACTTGATTTGGCAGTAAAATATGTGCCATCAGATAGTAATGATATTTTTGACATTATGAATCTGTTGGAAGACAGACTTCAGGATGCCAATGGAGCTGTTGTCTTGGCAACAGTCAAAGTTTTTTTACAGTTAACGCTCTCCATGACTTATGTGCATCAACAAGTTTAAAGTCTACATCTTTACTTCTTAGTCATGGAAAAAGGTTCTTGTTGAAATTGGTTATATGAGGAATTTCATGTTGATAAACGTGTAAAATAGTTTCTAGTGAAGCATTATATCACTTTTGGTTTTGTAGTCTAGAAGCTTAAAAATTAGATCTTAACAAAAGACCATTAGATGAATTTTGAAATCGTGTGTAGATTTTTTATCATTTAAGATGATCACTGTCTCACGGATACCAAATGATCTTGTATAGGTATATGAGCGTATTAAATCCCCACTTTTAACTCTCGTCAGTTCTGGAAGTCCAGAGCAGTCATATGCAATCTTGAGCCATCTTTATCTATTGGTTGTTCGTGCACCATTCATCTTTGCCTCAGACTATAAGCATTTCTACTGCCAGTACAATGAACCATCTTATGTCAAAAAGTTGAAGCTTGAGATGTTAACTGCTGTTGCAAACGAGAGCAACACTTACGAAATTGGTAATAGTTTCAAACTATATAAATATGGAATCTGGAAAGAGAAAAACTTCTTTTCTAGCACTTTTCATTGTGACTGATTCATTCTTTTTCCTGTTCAGTGACGGAACTGTGCGAGTATGCTGCAAACGTTGATATTGCTATCGCAAGGGAGTCAATTCGGGCAGTTGGAAGATTGCTTTGCAACAGTATGATGTAAATGCGATTGTTGATAGGCTTCTTCAATTTCGGGAGATGGAAAAGGACTATGTGACCGCTGAAACTTTGGTAAATTAGCTTATGTACTATTCACAGAGTTGATTGGGCATCATGTTGATACTGATATTTTTTGCATTTTTTCATAACAAATCCACTTTATCTAGTTCATCCTCTATGTTCTTGTGAAGGACCTTCTAAGGAAGTATCCACAATGGAGCCACAATTGCATTTATGTTGTTGGGGGTATCAGCAGCAAAAATATCCAGGAACCGAAAGCCAAGGCAGCTCTTATATGGATGTTGGGTGAATATGCTCAGGACATGAGTGATGCTCTTTATGTTTTGAAGAATCTGATAGAAAACTGGGAGGAAGAGCATTCGGCTGAGGTATTTAGTTTTTGTTTTTCATTGTTACTGAAATTAAGGTTCCATATATGCGTGAGACTGACGACTTGCTCATTCATCTATGTTCCCAATATGTGCCGTTGGGCAGGTTAGATTGCATCTCTTAACTGCAGCAATGAAATGCTTTTTCAAGAGGCCACCTGAGACTCAGAAAGCCCTAGGAACAGCTCTAGCTGCAGGCATTGCTGATTTTCACCAGGTATCTTCCAATCTTTCCCTTCCAAATCTCTCTTGTTTTTAAACTATTGGCCCACTAGATCACTTATTCAACATTAACTGCTGGAGTAGGATGTTCATGATAGAGCCTTATTCTACTATCGGGTTCTACAATACGACGTACATGTAGCAGAACATGTTGTTAGTCCTCCAAAACAGGCGGTTTCCATCTTTGCCGACACTCAAAGTAGTGAAATCAAAGACCGTATATTTGATGAGTTTAAAAGCCTTTATGTGATCTACCAGAAGGTATGCATTCATTAGCCTATAATATTCAGAGGTTATCTTTAATTGTAAAATCAAAATTCTTGTAGCCATCTTACATGTTTACGGATAAGGAACACCAAGGGCGCTTTGAGTTTTCAGATGAACTATGAAATATTCCCATCACACCTGAAGCCTCCAGCGACATTGTTCCAGCTCAGCAATATGAGCCAAATGACAAGGACCTACTTTTGGGTATTGACGAGAAGGATGACAATAAAGGACTTCCCAATAACAATGGTTCTGCTTACACAGCTCCTTCACTTGAAAACTCCTCTAACATAACCTCACAATTGCAAGAGCTTGCAATCACCACGTCTGCACCTACCCCACAATCAAGCTTTGATTTTGATGATCTTCTTGGTTTGGGTTTATCAGCAGCTCCTGCTCCAGCACCATCACCGCTTCTTTTGAAGCTTAACCCAAGAGCTACTTTAGATCCAGGCGCCTTCCAACAGAAATTGCGCCAATTGCCAATATCATTAACACATGTTTTTTATATTCCTCAATTTTGCACCTCACAATGCTATTTCCTTACCTTCCTATTACACTATAGCCTTACATGACATTGTTTAACTAAATTTTCTTTCTTTCTGCTTTGTCAAGATGCCTAAGTTAGTACTAGTATTTATGTTCCTCGTATTCAACACGCCTTAAGTTCTCTGGGATTTTGACCGGTGAGAAATTGTAACTTTCTTTAAGTTCATGCGCAGGAATGCTCTCTGAATCCTCAGGGAATTGCTGCCTTGACAGTTCCACAATCACTTATCAGACACATGCAAAGTCACTCCATTCATTGTATCGCATCGGGTGGTCAATCTCCAAACTTCAAGTTCTTCTTTTTCGCTCAAAAGGAACCAGAACCATTGAACTATCTGGCTGAGTGTATCATAAACACTTCATCCGGAAAAGCTCAGGTAAAAGTGAAAGCGGATGAGCAGAGTACGTCCCATGCATTCACAACCGTATTTGAATCAGTTTTGGCCAAATTTGGTATGCCTTGAAAAGCTTTCAATAAAAAATCAATCTGTATAAATAAAATTCGCTGGTGGATCTCTACGTCTTTAGTAAAATGCGATGATACTTTTTTTGAGTTTTGTAGTCTCTTATCACTTTTGATTTCGACTCTGATCTTTGTGTTACAGAACATAAAAAATATTATTTTTACTTGAAAACTTTCGAACGAAACTATATGATTTTGGCCATTTTTATTTAACAACACATCGTCAATACAAGCTGAACAAAGTGATCTCGTTGAAAATGTTATATCTCATCATAGTTTATTACCAACATATTAAAAATGAATCTTAAATTTGTAATGGGTGATTTTGAAACTTTATGAAGTAACAACTAACAGAAATAAAATAGTAAGGCAACAAACGTGAAGATTTTTAAAATTGAGGACTAGTTTTGGAAATTTAAATTTTTTTATACGACGACACGGAGGAATAATAAAGGTCAGCAATTTATATTTTTAATCCTCTCGAGTGGTTACGATTTCTTCATCGGTGGTAACGTATAGGGAAGTGAAAGAGGAAAAGCCTAGATTCGATATCCATTCGATTTGGTTCATTCTCGAATCGAAGCGATGGTGTTCTACTTCAAGGCCCGACCTGACGCTGGTGACTACACCATTTTCATGGGGCTTGATAAGTTCGAAAACGAGGAACTCATCAAGTACGGCTTCCCTGAAGACGTCTGGTAAGCCATATTTAGCCTCAAGGTTCTCAATTTTTTCCGATCTCTCGATTATTTTGTTTCCCGGATCGGTCTTAAATTTCGGATGTTAATTTTATCTTCTCCTATTGAATTCCGTTTCTGCTCCCTTTGTTGTTATATGGTCAGATGTTTTGTCATATCTTATGATTTATGTAGATTGGTTTATGTAGTGAATAAATTAGAATGAAAATTTTGATCAATTTTTGTGTATCGAATTTGTTATCTTGTGAAATGTAGTTTGGTCTGATTATGTAGTTTTGAGGAAACCTATGGATACTCTTGTCTATTTTCAGTTTGATGTTGTTAAGACATATATAGGTTCAGTAATGTGAGCGACGACGAAGCTGCTAAAAAAGTATTTTTCAATTGATGCAGGTTTCATGTTGACAAAATGTCATCCGCTCATGTTTACTTGAGGCTTCATAAAGGCCAAGGTTTTGATGACATTAGTGAAGGTGTGCTAGAGGACTGTGCTCAGCTTGTGAAAGCTAACTCCATTCAAGGTAACAAATGAAGTCTTTTCTACATTTCGTGTACTTAACGTTTGCATATAACCATTGGTCTTAGGGTACCACTTTGCTCCAATTTCTCTGTTTCGTTTAGAAGGAGGGAAGATATAGGCTATTTTCTGTTTTCTTACCGACTGGTATGTGGGATTATGTACTAGGCAATAAGGTGAACAACATCGATGTTGTGTACACTCCGTGGTCTAACTTGAAGAAAACTGCCTCCATGGATGTTGGTCAAGTTGGTTTCCACAATTCGAAGATGGTAAGCTTCTTCATTTCTCAAGAAATTTTGGTTGTGTATTCACGGAAATTGCTTAACTTTATGCTTTCAAAGCGATGATGATACCTAACTGATGTTTATTTATTCAAGGTTCGAACTATCAGAGTGGAGAAACGAGTCAATGAAATAGTTAACAGATTGAACAAAACAAAAGTTGAAAGAACACCTGATCTGAGAGGTATGCCTACATTTTTCTCGTTCTCTCAATTCTCTTGCATATAAAGTCTCAGTAAAGAGACTATATATAGCTTTTCCAGGCAGTACAACTTTAAGATATCTTAAAATACTGTGGTTGTTTGTAACTTTGTTAATGAAGCCGAGAGAGAAGCAGTGAATGCTGCAGAAAGGGCAGAGAGGAAACAGTATCTGAGAGAAAAGGTCAGTTTCTGGTTATGGTGTCATTATCATCTGAAAAGTATTTGATTATGGTTTTGAGTCTTTTGACTAAAACCCTCGTTGTCTGTGTGGGTATTGCAGAAGAAACGTGAAGAGATAGATAGGCTTGAGAAGGAGAGACAAGCAGATATGAGGAGTTACAAAGGATTAATGGTAACTGACAAAATGACATCCAACAAAGACATTGCTTCAAGCAACAAATCACTTCAAGAACTCGAAGATGATTTCATGTAAAAGCCCTGAAGAAAATGAGAAGGAAACAAACAAACCAAGTCGGTATAATCTGGTGTTGTCATTGAAAGATGGCTTGTGATGGTTTATACTAGCCTTATATTTATGATTGTCTGATTTTATGTTTTGTTTCAAAAAGAATTAAAAACCTAAAACCCTAATCTGGTTCTTGGACTTGTTCGTCCATTGATTTGAATCTGAGTCGTGAGAAAAAAAAAAGAGAGCATTTTATATAAATAAATATAACACAGATGAGGCAGTGATCATGAACTCTGCGTTGCTGTGTTTGTAGCAAGTATATAACTAATTATATGCTGATATTATTTATACAATATGGTGTAATATTAAACCATATTGATTTAATATCGAATTAAGTCAAATGGATCTGGTTTTGAAATAATAATAATCATTTTAGTCCTACCTTTAAAGTCTCATGATCCGAAATAATTCGAATTTCAAATTCCAACAATTCTTGTACTAAAAATCAATAATAACATGTCCGTTGAACACTTTAAAAGATAGGAGACACGTGATCGATTTTATTTAAAATGAACGGTTGAGATTAAGATTCAGATAGGTAAACAAAAAAGGAAAACGTTACAGACAGACTTAAATATATAAGAATATAAATGGGTTTGGTCGAAGAAATTTACAATTATTTTTTTTTGAAATTTCGACAGCCAAGCCATTCTTTGGCTTGAAAATAGCTGTGCCGACCGTTTCGATTTCTCTCTTTATTTTCTCAAGATAATTCACTTTCTTTGATCATAGATTTCTTGTTCTTGATTCTTGATTTGGTTTAACTGAGTCAGTTCAGTTTCTGGGTAATAATAATACTCTCTTCGCTTCTGCATCGTTATCATCGCTCTTCGATTCCTGATTACTTTCATTTCCAAATCTCGCATCTGTTTGTTGTCTGAGTTCTTGGTTAGAAAACTTCAAGCCTGTCTCTTTGATCTTTGAATCTAGGTTGATTTGGGTAGTGTTGAATTAATTGTCTGATTTTAAAATGTTTCTCTATTATTTTTTTATTACAAGTGAAACTTCAAACTTCGAGTCTGTTTAGTCCTGATGACGTCATGCCTAATTTATTTCATAAATCCACATTTTTATTGTAGGCAGAGTATGAGATGGTGCAAAGGAAGGAGCAATAGCTTTGCAAGATAATGTTTTGGAGTACATATTGCAGAGAAGAAACGCAACGTATGGGAATTGGTGTAACCATTTTTGCATTTTCATTGACAAGTTATGGAAACTGAGTCTACAACTATCTCAACACCTACTGAGGAAGTGAACACAAGATCTCGTCATGGGTATGCTTCTTTGATAAAAAGTGTTTTCATGTCCTCTACATATCATATCTATGTTTGGCCCTTCCATAATTGAATTTCATGACACTTTGTGTGGACTTTACAGGAGGACTAGTGGTCCTACAAGACGCTCTACTCGAGGTCAATGGACAGCTGAGGAGGTGAACATTTCTGTTTTTGCGTGCTTGATATATTCGATGATGTCCCTCGTGTGTTTGTGTATTTGTATGATATCATTGATCATGTTACGTGAGATACACATGATGATGACATTTGTATATTTGCTAATTTGTGAACCATCCAAACATTTTTCAGGATGAGATCTTGAGAAAAGCTGTCCATAGTTTCAAAGGAAAAAACTGGAAGAAGATAGGTAAATTTAACAGTTTGATTGTTCGTTTCCTTTTTGTTTTTGATTGACTGAAGTAAACTGTAATTTTCTTTAATTCTTTGTCTGATCTGCCTTTCTTAACTTCCAGCTGAATATTTCAAGGATCGAACTGATGTCCAGTGCCTCCACAGGTGGCAGAAGGTCCTTAATCCTGAACTTGTTAAAGGGCCGTGGACTAAGGAGGTGACAGTTATTTGCTTTCTCTACTTCTATATATGTGCATCTTGCATACTTGACCCTGTTTGCTTTATAATCTCCAAACACTTCCAATGACTGCTTATTGCTCTCGTTTTACATGTGTGTAGGAAGATGAAATGATCGTTCAGTTAATCGAAAAATACGGGCCAAAGAAGTGGTCCAATATTGCCAGATATTTACCTGGCCGTATTGGAAAGCAGTGTAGAGAAAGGTATGCTTATAGACAGTTATTTCTCTAGGAACAAGGGTGGTTTACCATCACTTGAAAGCTTTCTTCCTCTTTTTTACTGTGAAGTGTATGAAAATTCACAAGTCTTGTAATTGATATAGGTGGCACAATCACCTCAATCCTGCCATAAACAAGGAAGCTTGGACTCAAGAAGAAGAGCTAGTTCTGATTCGTGCTCATCAAGTATACGGTAATAGATGGGCAGAGTTAACAAAGTTTTTGCCTGGAAGGTACTAATATGTATGCTCATTTGAAAATCATCTTACACCTTTATCCACTCATAAGGTGTTCTTCTATCTGTTCTAGCAGTAAAATTTTCGTTGTTATGTTATCAACAGGTCGGATAATGGAATTAAAAATCACTGGCACAGCTCAGTTAAGAAGAAACTTGATTCCTACATGGCTTCTGGCCTTTTGGATCAGTACCAAGCCATGCCTCTAGCTCCTTATGAGAGAACTATAGATGGAAATGGCTGCCTAAGTGAACAGGCAGAGAAAGAAATGGATAGCCATCAGAATTCAAGCATGGCTAGCTGCTCACTATCTACAAGAGATTTTCCAAATGGTGCTATAAACGACATGGGGCAACATTTCCATCCAGATCAGTATTACTATCCGGAGTTGGAAGATATCTCAGTCTCCATCTCAGATGTCTCTTATGATATGGAGGACTGTTCACAGTTTCCTGATCATAATGTTGCAACTTCTTCGAGCCAAGATTACCAATTTGATTTTCAGGATCTATCGGATATTTCACTGGATATGTCATACATGAAGGAAAGCAAGGAATCTACTCTGGGAGCTCCAAATATTGATGTGGCTACTTGCACTAACCCAGCAAACGTTTTGACATCTGAAGCAGAATGCTGCAGGGTCCTTTTCCCTGATCAAGAAAGTGAAGGATTCAGTGTTTCTAAATCCTCGACTCAGGAGCCAAACGAGGTTGACCAGGCAGACTGTCAAGATGCTGTTTTCAGTGCATCAGCTTCAGACAGCCAGATATCGGAAGCTAAAAAATCTCCAATGCAGAGCTCTTCTTCAAGGTTCACTGCAACAGCCGCCTCGGGCAAAGAAACTCTTCGGCCAGCTCCCTTGATCATCACACCCGATAAGTATGTCAAGAAGTCATCTAGATTGATCTGTCATCCTTTCGAGACAACACCAAAATGCACAACAAGTGAAAACAGTAGCTTCCTATGCATTGATGATCCACCAACCTCCACTTGTGTTGATGAAACTAATCACTCCAACGAAGAAGATTATTCATGTCATGTGAATGACTCCAAAAAGTTAGTTTCAGTGAATGATTTTGCTTCTCTTGGAGAAGTGAAGCCGCAGTCTCCTCATAAGCATGAGGCAAATACGACAAGCAAGCAGCATCATGAGGATATGGGAGCATCATCAAGTCTCCGTTTTCCAAGCTTGGACCTACCTGTTTTCAGCTGTGATCTTCTACAATCTAAAAATGATCCTCTGCACGATTATAGCCCTCTCGGCATACGCAAGCTACTGATGTCTACCATGACGTGCATGAGTCCCCTTAGACTATGGGAATCTCCCACTGGAAAAAAGACATTGGTTTGTACAAAGTCAATCCTGAGGAAACGGACCCGTGATTTGCTGACACCGATATCTGAGAAAAGAAGTGATAAAAAGCTTGAAATTGATATAGCAGCCACTCTGGCAAAAGATTTTTCACGTCTAGATGTCATGTTTGATGAAAGTGAGAATCTAGAATCTACATCCGGGAATAGCACTGGTGTCGTTCTTGGAGAAATAGAAACCCACAGAGTACCAGAAGATACCATGGAGGCAAATGTCAGTGAAAAGGATGATCCTGGACCAGATTTTGAGATTGTGAGTCTTTTTAACCTTTAAGCATTTGAATATATATCTGTTCACAGTCTCATTAGATTTAGTCCTCAATCATGTGAGTTAATGACCCGGTTTCTATATGAAGAATTTGACGTAACTAACATACATTACCTTCTTGATGGATCAAATCTTCTGCAGGCTGAAAGTTTCTCTGGTATTCTCTCTGAGCTCAATACCAGCAAGCCGGTTCTGTCTTCTCCTGGCCAATCAGTGACCAAAGCAGAGAAGACACAAGTTTCAACCCCAAGAAATCATTTGCATAGAACACTCATGTCTACCTCTAATAAAGAACAACATTCCTCTCCAAGTGTTTGTTTGGTGATTAATTCGCCTTCTCGAGCGAGAAACACCGAGGGACATCTTGTTGACAACGAGACGACCAATGAGAACTTTAGCATGTACATCTACGCCCACCTTTACTAAATACTTTTCCCTTACTTGCTATATTGATTTGGTTTCTCCTTTTTTTGTGGTCCATTTACAGATTCTGTGGAACTCCATTCAGGAGAAGTCTTGAATCTCCTTCAGCCTGGAAATCTCCATTTTACATAAACTCTTTCTTGCCTAGCCCAAGGTTTGACACAGAATTAACCATCGNTATATATACTTCTATTGTTCTTAGGCAATTTGTGCTTTTTTTTCAGGACATGGGCTACATTTTCAGTCCTGGGGAGAGAAGCTATGAGAGCATAGGAGTGATGACACAGCAAAATGAGCAGACAAATATATCAGCAACATTTTCAGATGCAATGGAAGTTTCATTTTCATCAAGTAATGATAATGCAAGGCAGAAGACAGAATTGGATAAAGAGAATAATGATCCTCTACTGGTATATATATACATACTTTACAAATCATTCACTCATTAGACAACTTTGAGATTGTGATTTCATTGTTCTACGTATACAAATTAAAATGTTTTTTACCTATATTGATCTTGGCTTGTGAAACATTCTCATCTATAGATGGAGCGTCGAGTACTGGACTTCAACGATTGCGAGTCTCCAACCAAAGCAACAAAAGAAGTCTCATCCTACCTTGTGAAGGGATGTAGGTAAACTACCAAAAAAAAACTCAAAACACAAAATTTGTAATGCACATACATGAACATGTATAAAATATGTATTGTGCATCATATGGCTGGATCGATTTTTCTTTTCTTTCTTTTTTTCTTTTTTTTCTTTTTTTCTTTTCATGAATATTCTATGTTCAATATCATATATACATATTTCATATTGCCTGCAATGAGCATATATATGAGAGTGAGTGTATGAGAATTCACTCACAGACCAGTTTTATAACTTATACAGCTTGATTCTTCATGAACTGTATTCTACTAGTTCACAAGCTTTTAAGTCTCAATTATTTTTATAGTGTCAGTAACATCAATCTGACAGTAGAAGCAGAACAGAAATTGTAGAAGACCAAAACTGTCTTTGTATACTTTATTAAAACTGGGATGATGAAATACTGTAATAAGAATGATAATGACATTTATCTTGTCACTGTGGTCTGTGATAATGCTAGGGAAAAAAAGATTCTTTATTGTTACGATTTGACCCAAGTAGCAGTAGTAGTGGTGGTCTCAGACGGCTTTTGTGACAGCAGCATGGATAGAGTCTGCAAGGTGAGGCACAGTCTTCGAACTCAGACCAGCCATGCTTATCCTCCTTTTAACCATTCAAATCGATCAAACCAAAGTTAGACAATTTCAAGAAGAATAAAAAATGAAGAAGAGAAGCTTATACCCATCGGATGTCATGTAGATGTGGTACTCCTTAGTCATGAAGGAGACTTGAGCTGGGTTTAACCCTGTGAATGTAAACATACCAATCTGCTTTATGATGTGACTCCAGTCTCCAGGTGTGCCTGTTATATGATTTGAGCTGAGTTTTCTTAGACATGTCGATTTAAAACAGTCCTGTGATCAATCAATAAGACCTTACTTACCTCGAGCACGTAATGCCTCGAAAAGCTGCTTTCTCATGCTGATGATACGATCAGCCATAGCTTTCAGTTCCATAGTCCATTCATTGAACAAATTGTTGTCGCGGAGGATCACAGCCACGATTGATGCACCGTGAATTGGAGGGCTTGAGTACATTGGCCTGATCACTAGTTTCAATTGGCTTTCAACTCTCCCTGCAACATCAGCTGATTTGCATACCTACAATAACTTTATGTCAGAATTCGAACTTCCTTTCTTCAATCGATTTTTTTCAATGCAACTGGTTCTTACAATACTGAGAGCTCCAACTCGTTCTCCATAAAGTCCCATGTTCTTTGCATAGCTTTGAGCAATGAGGCATTCTCCACCATCAGCAACAAACATTCTAATCGGTTTCGCATCTGTGTCAAGACTTCCACTTGCAAAACCCTGGAAAGAGAGGCAAGTATTAACCAAGTGGTTCAACCATCAGCTGATCTAATACAAAAAAGTACCTGATAAGCGCTATCAAAGAATGGCATCAGTCCCTTTGATCTCATCAACTTCCTGATTTGCTCCCATTGTTGAATGGTTGGATCAACACCAGTTGGGTTATGAGCACAGGCATGGAGAAGTACTATAGAACCAGGTGGTGCAGCACCAAGGTCTTCTAACAAACCTGTGAACAAAAGTAAAGACAAAAACAATCTGAGATACTCAACATGATTGAACTTAGTAGAAGCATTTGAACCAATTGCAATCTCTCACCTTGAAAGTTCAATCCACGTGTAGATGGATCATAATAACGGTAAGTTTTAACTGTCAAACCGGCCAAGGTGAAAATTTTAGGATGATTTCCCCATGTTGGTTGAGTAATATAAATTGTTTTCTGGAAAGCAAAGAGAATACTTGAATTTTAGGATGAAGAAAGTTTCAATCATAGAGGAAAATAAACACTTAACCTGATGATAATGCTTAGCCAAAAACTCCCCTCCAACTCTCAAAGAACCAGTACCAGACAAACACTCCACTGTTGTAACCCGATTCTCACGAATAGCAGGACTAAGTATTAAAACACACAGATCAGAAAGAAGTGTCTGAAAACAAAACAAAAAACCGATGAAAACATAAAATAAAAAGATTAAACCTGTCAACTCCTAATATAAGCTTAGCGCTTAGCTTGTTGAACTCAGCCAATCCAACAATGGGAAGATACTCCTTGATCCTTGATCTTAAACACACACACACACAAAACCAATACTTCAATCAACATCATCAAGTACATAAATGTGTTTAGAACCAAAACTCAAGAAACAAAAAAGAGAGAGAGAGAGAGCAGAACCTGTCATTGATAAGGTGCTGCTCAGCTTTCCTCACAACATTAAGAACCAAAGGCTTTCCTTCCTATCATCCATTAATCAACCCATCATCATCAACTACGACAACAACATACTAATCCATGATTGTTACAGAGAGAGGTTGAGAAGATCAAATTACCTCAGTTCTGTAAGCACCAACTCCCAAATTCAGCTTAACTGGGCTAGCATCTTTGTTATATGCAACTGTCACCTATTTCATTTTCATTCGTTAATTAAACATTCGATTCAATCAAGCAAAATCCTAATTAAGCGAACCAAAATGAGAAGCATAAACATCAAATCATCATCTTTGATTTCATTCCCGATCTAATGCATAAGACAAAGATATACACATGAAACATAATCAGAGAAGAATAAGAAAGTACCCCAAGAATAGGATCCTCAGGAGCTTGAACAAGATGAGCAAATACAGAACCGCCGGTGATTCCCGATGTAGGCGAGACGAAAACGGACCTCACATGATCAGCATCTTCAATATCTGTCCCCGCAGTGAGATGACGTAGCAGAGTACCGATCCTGCGATCTGATGATGATGAAGAAGAGAAATCAATAGTCTTCATTTTCTCTTGTTACTTGTGTGTGAAAACACGAACACAAACAAGCCTCGATTCATTTCCTTTTAAAAACAATTCGGACCAAACTGCCACGTAGGATTGACATAAAGTTGCGTGCCTTGAGTAACTTGATGATAAGGGACCCATCGCTAATATAAATAATTACTGTATAAAGTCTTTTGTAAGATCATCTATTCTAACGAAAAGCCAGAAAAAAAGGAAACAAAAAAAAAATATTATTATTCCTAAAATAGGGTTTAACTATTGGATCATTTTTTACATATTTAAAATAAATATATTTAATTGTTTGAAGATATTGTCTTCGAAATGCTCAATGTTTATTATCTGTTTCCAATAGAAGATTTAATAGGAAAAATCTAAGAGATGGCCCTACTTGAGATGATACAAAAATTTGATTACATAATCAGATTTTGATGTTCCTGTTATTTTCAGGTATAATACATGGATTTTTTCATTAAAGATAATTGTTGTTATCATTAAATAATTTAATAGCCCAGCTTAATTAAGTTGATAGTCCAATTTTCTTATTATTTAATCTTGATTTTAGATAATTTCGATATGCTTAAAATTTGGATTATGGAATATTTTAGCTTAACTAAAAATGTTTAAAATTATAATTATATACCTATCAATGATACAGATTTTTGCTTATCGTATACATAGTGGAGATGGTTAGGTTTGGTATACAGAGTTGACCTTTTAATATAATGAAGATCCAATTATTTGGATTATCAATAGCTACAATGAATAATTTGAAGTTGTTGTAAATTTAATTTTCGGAATTTATATGGTGTCAATAGATTTCAAGAAGCCAAAATTAGTCTCATATATAATACCTTTGATTTATAATGTACAAAAAAAGCAGAAAAAAAAAAAGTAAAATGTTTTACTATTATAAATGTTTTTGGGAGAAGCAGACCAAATTTTAATTTGAGTTTGACAATGGAGAATAAAACTTTTACATGCTATTTTTTTGCAGTAAAATATGGAATATACAAAAACAACGAAATTAATCAATAATTATAATTTTATATTTGAGAAATATTTGTGTTTAGATTTCTTACTATTTAGTTATACAAATAATTATAAACTTCGTACTATATTTCGTAACGCAAGATTTAAAATTCCTTTTGATCAACAAGAAGAATCATAAATGCTGAAAATGATACCCCAAAAAACTTAATTGCTTACACGACAAATGAAACTATGAAAATGTTGGAAGTTTGTGAAGCAATATTACGACAGTACATATCATGTCGTGTTTGAATAGTAGCTCGTTTGAGTTCTAATAGTCATGATTTTAAAAAAAATCGAGTTTATATATGTACGTATATGACTAACTACGACTTACGATGTGGTCTAAACTAGTTTTTTTCTTTGGGTTTTCAGAATTTAATGTTTATTTAGTCGTAAAGCAACCTAAAAAAAAATTATTTGATCGTGACAAATGACAGTAAGAGATTTTTTTACGAAATTAATATGGCCCTCTCGACCAATAAAATAATTAATGGAGTATCTAAAAAAACTTACTATTATGGTTATATTCAAACACTATTAAATTAAAAATAAGATTTAAAAAAGTATTAAAGTTACATATATTGTAGACACATAAAACACGAACACAAACGAGTATTAATGTTTTTGTAGTGGAAAGTTGTAGTTGAATGAGATCATCGTGGCTTGAGGGTTTATGTTGCCACCATAATTACGACCTAGTTATATTCAAAGATGACAGCTTTTATTAGTTAGAAAAGGGATTTACGTACGTAACGCACAACACATGCATGCATTATACATCATTATGTATCTTAAAACA
>KE159037.1:120082-130106 GCA_000411055.1 Leavenworthia alabamica | reverse complement strand
TTTTCCGAAAATATTACTTGTTTTGATATATTCAAAGAAAAAATTATTAGCTGTCGAAGTCTATCATGAATAGTGTTGAAGTTTTTTATTTTCTATTATATGTTTTCTGTAGAAGTTCTTTTTCTTTTATATGTTAGCTATTGTTTTTTGTTTACATGTTAATTAGCGTATTGTTCTTTATATGTGAAATTAGAATATTTAATATCTCATTAAAATTCTTTGTAAATCCTCCACACAAAAGCCATTAATTAGCAAACAAAAGAAAAGGCTCTCTTTAAGCTTTTTTAACATATTATTATTTTATCACAAAACAAAAAGCCAAACAAATAAATTAATAAAGGGTTTGCAAATGTCAAAATCTCATAATTACGACCTAGTAATATTCAAAAATCATTAGAAACTGATCATGCGTTTAATGATATTAATTAAGCTCGAGACTATATAATATATATGGATCTTCTTGTACAATTAAATTAAATGTTTGGACCGTCTCAAGAACTAAACATATCGCTGATTAGTGTTTAGAATGTCGTATATACGCTAAAAACACATCTCAACATAGTGAAATGTAAGCAAGTGTATATATCTGCGTGCATAAACGTATAATAGTAAGCTCGAATGCTTATAATGGCCCACAGAGAAAATGCATGTATAATTTAATACGAACTGCCAATATCTGAATAGTCTTTATATGGCCCACGAACCATATTTCAACATTACCACCACTCTTTAATCACTTGATTAGTGAGCTTTTTACTTCTGCGTCTATGGTATCTCAAGATCTTCACCCTAAGGTGAAGTAACTTTTATAATCAAATACTTTTTTATAATTATGAAATCTTTAGTCAATCGAGTGAAGATATTTTCACAGAATATATATCTGATAAAAATGTATATCAAAAGACTTCAGATTGATGATAACAAATATTATTGACAAGCGTTTCTAACAAAGAGCTTAGGGTTCTTTTTTCTCTATATATATATATATATATATAACCTTAGTTAACCGAGTGCAATAAGCTATTCTCCAATAGATGTATCAAACATTAAAGCCATATTTTTATTTAAAAAAAAAACATTAAGGCCATATGATTGTGTTTTCCAACAATAGGTTTAAGTTAATAATTTAAGTATTGTGTAAATGAAGATTAAAAACTTTAAGGGTTTTGTAACATATATTTTCCTCTTGAAGTGATTTGATACACAGATGCATGTAACTGAAGTATATAAACATACCACAGATGCATGTAACTGAAGTATATATATATATAAACATACAAGAGATGCATGTAACTGAGTATAAAAACATGTTATAAATAATAAAATATATATAATGATATTGGAGTGTGTGTAAGAAGTAAAAATCCAAGAGTTAAAAAAGGAGAAGAAAGAGAAGGTTGATGTGGTTGTCGAGATGCTAACAGAGAGGCACATGGAAAGCTTAAATGATGGTTTCACTGGTGGCCAAAGCATCTCCTTTAACCTGTCCTTTTTCTTCTTAATTCTTCCTTTTTTTATTATATATATATATATATATATCAACTTATAATGCATAGTTATGCACGTATTCATATACCTAAAAGTGTATCCATTAATTTATTAATATATATGAATCTTGATTTATACAGTCGAGATAAAATTGTTTGGTTGATGATAGCTTAGGTTATGCTTGTTAAATTATACATAAAAAAGATAAGATCATCACGAATATATATATGTGTGTGTTCTTGCTTTTCCATAAAGGTGTGTATTAAATAATAAAAATCAGATAGAGATTTTATATATTAGTATGCAATTTTCATGATAAAAGTAAATAGTGTATAAACAAAAAATTTAATTGATCATTAAAACGTTTTTGATACATCAAAATTTGTCAAAGCCGTAATTAATTGCGTCAAACAAGAGAAATCTCAAATCTGATCTCATCTGGCAAAAGTAAATCATAGATATGGCAGTTGCAAGAGAAAGGAGATTATATTTTCTCTCAAAATAGACTAAAGTTACAAACCTAAATTTCTCCGGAATTAATATATTATTATTATTATTATTATTATTATTAAACCTCAAACCCGACAAAAATAAAGAAATAATATTATAAAAATACAATAGCAACTAGCAATGAGAGAGAAATGTGTTATAAAAGGTTAACTCTCCACTAAAGGCCATCACTATATAAATTTATAATACTATTTTCCTAGAGGCAATATATAAATAAACATACATGATTTAGTAATTTATATTTAAGGCTAATATTAGTATACGTTTGTATAGTATTTACCACTACTTAAATACGATACTTTATTCTAAATATATATATGTGGACCAATACGTAAAATATCTAAAGGAAATCTAACGTTAGAATACGTTTGTATAATATTTACCACAATTTAAATTACGATACTTACTTCTAAATATATATGTGGACCTATATGTACAAATATAAAGCAAATAAAAAATAGCTATCGAATAATAAAATCCAAATCGGTTTATGTAATTATATTATTATTTATTCGAACAAATTTGATAAATAAAGTAGAGTCAACATCCAATTAATTAGAATATATGTATATTGAATATGCAAAAATCAATATAATCTTAATTTGTACATATACATATCGTTTAAAGAAAATAATCTGGTTTATGCGATGTGTAAAATTTGTTTTACTGTGGTAAATATTGGGAAGTGATAAAATAACGTTAGGGTTAATATATATATCATTTATTGTAGAAATGGGCTCATCTAGGGTAACATCACCTACCCATACAATATTATCATGCTTTTAGGGCTTTTATTTTCTCTCTGGTCCCACTATTTCCACACTCTCTCTTCCCTCACGTGAACCACACGCTCCAATCTCCCACCTTCCTTGTGCCGACGCTCCCTTTCCGATCCTCGCCACGGACGAAACGTGCCCACACGCTAAAAGGAAGTACCGTGTTAATCACGCGCCTAGGGTTTTCTTTTTCTCAGGACACAAAAATGGGTTGTGATAAGAACCGCACATTACGGCCACGTGGATGTTTCTCATTGGTTGCTTGTGCCCCCATCCTATCTTATCACATTTATACAAAGGTAAGTTCAAAAAACGTAAAATAAAAATGGTTCTAATATAATCTTATAGAAATAAATTATTTTTAATTTTTTGGATACTATTACTGTATGTAGATTTTTTACTAAAAATGATAAATACTGTAATAGAAATAAATTGTTTTTTACTATATACAAATACAAGATACAGATACGTGTACACAATATATATAGAGATACGTAATCTTGTTTCGTGTAAATAGAAATAGGCAGACCAGATGGTGACATGGCATTGTCATGTTCCTTAGATGAGTTGTTTTTTTTTTCTTTATTTATTTATAAATTATTATTTTAATTTAAAAATACCTCATTTTCGAGGATAAGCAAACTTCACTTTATCTCTCTATTTACCTTCAACAGTCTCTCTCTCTATACGCTAAGAAAATAAAGCCCCCTTTCTCTCTCGTTCTAGGGTTTCTCCAAAATTCGCAGTCTAATTCTAGTAATCTCTCGACGAATCAATCGTTAAAGCTTCTCTAATCATCTTATCCGTAAGCTTCTCAATCTATTGATATAATTTTCAACCCTCGCCGTTGAGATCGTGCGCGAATCTCCAAATCGCTTCTTTTTTTTCCTAATTTCTGGTCGGAGTTATCCAGGTACGTGTTTCCGACATGAATCTCCGATTTAAGGTTTTGGGTTATGTCTTGATCTTGTGTGTCGAGATTGATTCAGCTGACTTGGAGCTGACTTCGTGTTCTAGTTTCACTGTTCATTTATACGTCTCTTCGAAAACTCGCTGTTCTTATTTATTTTTTTATTTTTTTGTGGGTTTCTTCACGGACTATTCACGTGCCCATAGATCTGACCCGTATTAATTGTTGGGTCTTCGTTTATCTATATTAATCACATCCGGTTAATTTTAATTGTTTTACTTATCTCTTAATTTGGTTCTCATTTTTATTTTAAACCCTAAATTATGAAATTAATAATTTTGACCTTTATTGGGTTTTGTAACTCGGAGATTATATTGAAACCGGACCGTTTTTTTTGCTGGTCATCACTCATGTAGTAAAAGGTTACATGAAAACCCTAATTTTAGGTCAGTGTTTAAATCTAGGTTAATATAAAGAGTGTTTAAATATAAGTTAATATGTTGAGTGTTTAATATATGTTTATTATATGCTAAGTGTTAAATATATAAAAGCTGGTGTATAATTTCCTTCTTCATTTTATGTTAAGACATTAGGGTTTTAAAATCTTGATTTGCTATGGAAATGTGGAGTTTAATGTTGGTTATGAATGTTATTTTATGTGGAATATACTTCAAACATTATTGTATAAATTATAAATTAGTTATATTCATTGATTTAGAGTTATATTTTGTGTCGTGTATATGGAAAGTTAAGATTTTTAAGCGTTTTCTTTTTATATTCAACAACAATGTCATCATATATATATATTTATCTTACGTATTTATATTTTGTAGCTGTGATGGTCGCATAGGATCTTCTTGAAAGTAATATCATGGGATCCTCGTCTATCAAGATCAATGCTATCTCCATTGATCTCGCAGGTGCAGCAAACGAGATTGATAAGGTGAAATGTAATCATTTCTCTATACGGTGAGTATAATATTTGAACTTATATTTATGTTATCAACCTTACTTGTTAATTAGAGTATGTTTATGTTTATATTATCAGTTAGATAAATGATATGAGTATTGAGTTCTATCTTCTTCTTCTTGAATAATGCAGTGGATACGTAGCTGAAACTCGTGAGAGAGACTTTAGGAAATGTTGGCCATTTTCAGAAGAGAGTGTTAGTTTGGTGGATCAACAAAACTACTCTCTTCCTTCTTTGTATGTTCCAAAGTTTAGAAGGTGGCAGTGCATGAGCTGTGTAAAAGATATTGATGCTGATGGGAGTAAAGGTATAATATATAGTTTAAATGTAGCTAGATATATACAGTCTGCTTTAACTTATGCATGTGGCTGTTTGGTTTTAGATTGTGGACATCATTCAAACTCAACAACTGTTACTGACAAGAAGCTCGATGGAAGCTCTTCGGTTATCCCAAGCAAAAGCAAATTGAGTTTGCTAACTATCATTGATCAAGAGAAAGAAAGGAAGACTAGTATTGCAGGTATGAATCATCTGCTTGGTTAAGTTTCATTGTTTATACTTCAAAGCAAACTTAAATCAATGTTATGTTATCATTTTGTTTTCTAGGAAATGCTGTTGAGAACAAATGTGAGGATGTAAACTATGAAAGATCTCAGAAGGGTGATCAGACAGGTATATAGTATTCTCTGGTCAAGCAAGTTAAAGAGTGGACATGAAGTGGAAAGCTAATTTTTTTTGTTTGATTTCAATCTGTCGCAGCTACTAAGTTACTCAAGAAAGTTCATTCTCGATCTATGGAAGCTTCTACTTCTAAGAGAAAGAGCAGAAAGCTAGTGAGTCCAGAGAAAGTAGGAAACAAGAGATCTAAAGAAAAAGTAAACAAGTCAATGAAGTCATCCATGGATATTAGCAGCTGGAAAGAGAAACAAAATATGGATCAGGCTGTGACAGCTTTTGGTTCATCTGAAATTGCTGGTTTAGTTGAGGATACACCACCTAAGGCAGTCAAGAACCGTAAAGGCATACGCGGTAATGGGTCATCAGAGAGTCTAAATCTTGCCATGACTGGGTTGCAGCGTAGGAAAAGTCGAAAAGTTCGTCTACTTAGCGAGTTGCTTAGTAAAGCCAAGACCAAAACCAATGGAGACAGCAATAATAACAAAAAAGAAGAGTCTGCTTCGAAAAAGGAGTCTGTTAGAGGTAGAAAAAGGAAGTTATTACCTGAAAACAATTATGTTAACCGGATATTAAGTACAATGGGAGCAACTTCTGAAATTGCCTCCAAAAGTTGTGACTCTGATCAGGGTAATAGTGAGTCAACTGAGAGAGATCCAATTATGGGTAAGCAGAAAAACCGAAGATTTCAGGTTGTTGATGAGTTTGTACCATCACTTCCTTGTGAAGAAGGCATCAATGAGAATAATGCAGATACTGGTAAGAGTGCTTTATCTACTCCTTTAAACTCTTCATTCACTGGAAAAGGTTCTGTTCATTGTCCTCTGAGTACTAAGAGAACAGACAGGAAGAGCAGTTTAGCTAAGAAGAAGACAAAGAAGTCTGTAATAGATAATGGGAAGAGTAAACTCATTAGTTTTAGTGCTGGAATGGATGAAGGAAATCAAGTTAAAGCTCGAAATGGTCCTTCCATAAACGCGATTTCGCAAACTACTCGAGATTTATTGAATGAGAAACGGGTGGGAAGTTTATTTGACAACCGTTTAGCTTCAGAAGGATATTTCAGAAAACAGATCCCTCAGCTTAATGATAAGCCGTTCATTCCTATGTATTTGCGAGACTATGATCATGTCAAGTCAAGAGATGCTGAAGCAAACTGTCTTCGAGATTTTAGTTCCTCTTCTAAATCCAACACAGGTGGATGGTTGGGAACTGGAGTAGATGTTGTTGACTTCAGAAACAACAACAAAAATACAAATAGATCGTTGCCTTTCTCAAACTTTAAGCTAAGACAAACCCCTGCTTCTACTGAAGTTGGGGACCTATCTTTTCTGCTGCGAAAGGTACAAGTTTGCATCTATTGATATTCAAATATTGTTCTTTAGGTAAACATCTGTATTTTTTTTCCATATGAGCGTCAAATTCTCTGTCAGTTTCTTCAGTCTCCATGCTTACTCATACTGTTTTCCCACCTATTGTTGACTGGACCAGGATAATAACTGTATCGGTTTACTTTGCAGGATGCTTCTGTTGTAGACAGAAAGGGGAAGACTGTCATGTCTCAAGAACATCATGGAACAAGCCGCGATAGAAATGAGAATATGACTGAAGAGCAAAACGATGATATTCCCATGGAGATAGTTGAGCTCATGGCCAAAAACCAGTATGAGAGGTGTCTTCCTGACAAAGAAGAGGACGTTAGCAACAAACAGCCATCACAAGAAACAGCACACAAATCCAAGAATGCTCTATTGATTGATCTTAATGAAACCTACGATAACGGGATCTCACTTGAGGAAAACAACACATCAAGACCACCAAAACCATGTGGTAGCAATGCAAGAAGGGAAGAACATTTTCCAATGGGAAGACCGCAAAATTGTCTTAACTTTTTCCCAATAAGTCAGCCTTATGTGCCTTCTCCGTTTGAGATCTTTCCTCATACCCAAGAAAACCGAGCCAGCTCCATCAGGTTTTCTGGTCATAACTGCCAGTGGCTAGGGAATTTACCAACTGTGCCTAATCAGAACCCATCTCCATCCTCTTTTCGAGAATTACGTGGTTGTAATACGTGCCAGAGTGTTCCACATCAATACAGAGAAGCTTCTCATCCAATTTGGTCATCTTCTATGATACCACCACAGAGCCATCATAAGCCAGTTCCTTTCAATATGGATCTGTCAACAAAGCCATCCAGCAATATGTGGAACCTCAACTTTGTTGCTGCAGCCAACGGGAAGCAACAATGTGGGTCTAATTCAGATTTCTCCTATGGCTGCAAACATGCTGCTGGGGTTAATAATAATGGATCAATGGACAAGTTTTCTAGTGAGAGCTCTATACCGGCATTGCATCTACTCAGCCTTACAGATCCTCGACTAAGGTCAGCCATCCCTGTTGACCAACAAGGAAACACTAAATTTACTAGAAGACATTTTCCACCAATCAACCAATCCAAGGAATTTATAGAGCTTCAAACAGGGGAATCTAGTAAGACAGGCTATTCAACCAAGGAGTTACCTTTTGATTTTTACAACAAGAGATTCGCGCAAGAAACTTCCTGGAAGAGTTTCCCTGTCACTCCACCTCTTATGCCATCTTCATTTTCATTTCAAAATTCACAACCTTCATGGAGTCATCATCAAGAGAAGAAAACCAAGAGAACAGACACATTTACACCAGTTTATAACAGTCATGAAAAGTCAGTGTTTGCAAGCAACAACGACCAAGGAAAATTCCAGCTTCTTGGCGCATCAAACTCCATGATGCTCCCTTTGAAATTTCACATGATAGATAAAGAAAAGAAACAAAAGAGAAAAGCAGAGAACTACAGTAATGCATCTGCACAGCCTGTAAAGAACGGTTCTGGACCCATTTTGTGCAGTATCAATAAAAACCCTGCTGATTTCACTATCCCTGAACCTGGTAATGTTTACATGTTAACTGGTGAAAGTTTTAAGATCCGTAAACGCGCAAGCTTCAAGAAAAAAACAAGCTTGTGTAAGCAGGATGCAATGAAACAGACCAAGAAACCAGTTTGTTCAGCTACAGAAAATACCTAAAGATCTATGGCGTGGGAGAGATTTTTGCAGGTGAGTTTACTTATTCTTTCATTTTTCGAATTTACTTAGTGTTTCTTCTGCAGTTCCCTTAGTTAGAGACTTAGGAGAGATCTATGTTGAAGTTAAAATATTTGTGTACAGTTCTAATAAAAGGTTTCTTGTATTAACTCAATGTGATTCAGATACAGAGGGAGAGGAATGCAAAAAGAGAGAGCAGTTCTTGGTTTGTTTGTAAACATTAAACTGCAAAAGTTTCTCGTGTTATTGGTTTGTTGTCAATACTCTACAAAAATCTCATCTCTTTTCTTTATGCTTTTTGTTCACCCAGACTTGGGCGTGTAGTATATACTTAAATTACCGTTCTACCCCTTGATAGGCCTTGTTTTTTATTTTCGAAATACCTTTGGAAAACCTTTTTTAATTAAAAATAAAACCTTTGGGAAAACTCTTGAGTTAGTTTTAGTTAGAATAATTCTTTCTAACACTGTAGTTTATTGGATAAAAATACATTAATTTTTAATTAGACATAAATATCATTTTTAATTAAAATTTATTTTTATTAAAAATTATACTTTTATAAAAAGTATATATTTTTATTTAATATTAAAGATTAATATCTAATATTTGAATTTATTATTTAGGGTTAGTGTTTAATATTTATGGTTAAGTTTAGTATTTAGTATTTAGGTTTAGTAGTTATTAATTAGAGTTTAGAATTTTGATTTAGAGATTAGAATTTAATATTTAAGTTTAGTGTTTAGTATATATTATTTGGGTTTAGTATTTATTGTTTAAAATTTATATAATTTTCTTAAAATAAAATGTAATTTTTAATTTTATTAAATTATTAAATAATAATTTTGTCTTAAACCAATTTTATAAGTATTTATGGAATATAATATAAATTTAGTGGTATTTAAGAGAATTGACATTTTATTTATCTATACAGTTTGTATAATTCATTTTCATTTTGAGTTGCTTTTAGACAAGCCAACTCTTTAAAATTCATAGGTAAACCCTAAGAGAAACACTTCAATTCTTTTTAATTATAAAGTATGAACTAAAGATAATGCAAATTAAATCTCCGATCTTAAAAATTCTAAAAACCAAGTTTTAGTCAAAAAAAAAAAAAGTTTTAGTCAATTATAAAATAAAAAGAGATAAAATATCACATGGAAACAAAATTGTAAAAAAGAATAAAACTAGTTAGGGCAAGTTTATCATTACTTTTTAAGAAAAGTTAGGTTTCTTGATTACAATGCAACTTCAAGGTTGCATTTGGTGAGGTGATGTAAAATGGGATAATCATTTTAAGGAAGGAATGACGAGTGTGTGAGCTGATGTATGATAATCCCAAGAAAACGTATTTTGGAAAACCTTAGGGGGAGGTATTGAACTTGTGATTTGGAGAGATTTGATTTAAAATATCAAATCATGTGTTATTGAAACATGAATTTTAAAATAGTTATTGAAATTCAGTGTTATTGAAACATTGATTTTTAAAAATACCATGAAATCTACTGTTATTGAAAACAGTATAAGGATTTGATTTAAAGATTTCAGCTGGGATTTCAGAGGATTTCTTAGTTAAAAATACAAAGACCAAAATCTCATGTTTTTAGGTGAGATTTC
>KE159037.1:97135-107706 GCA_000411055.1 Leavenworthia alabamica | reverse complement strand
GCGTGGGGTTTTGGTTTCTGATTTGCTTTCATCATCGCTCGCTGGAGAGTTGAGTGAAATGAAAGTGAAGCGTCACTTTTTAAATAGAAGCAAATTTGTCAGGCGCTGTTACGCTTGTGTTCCCTGAAGCTGACTTACTTGTAATATTAAACCATAAAATAATATTATTATAATCATAGAAGGATATGGTCCCAAAAAAATCTGATGACGAATTTACAATTGTAAATAGAGCTCAGGCTACAAGTATGTTTTTTTGTTGGTTATAATTTTAATCATTCATTATCTAAAATCGAGAAAATGCAGACTAATTTGGATCTCAAATCCATAAAAAACTTTCAGCCGGTACAAAAATGATAAACAGAGGCTTCTATAAACTTTAAATTCAAAAGGTTCGGTGCAACTCTAGAATGTGGCAAAGGTCACAAAGCTAGAGTCTGTAAAGTGTACTCAGTATCCAAAGCATAACACCAACAATTTAGTTAAGCCAATGGTTTTTCTTCTACTAATACCAAAAATAATTCATAAAACATTCTACAATTGTGAACAACCAAAGAGGGAGAGGAGGTTTAAACCTTTGAACGATCCAATCATCATCTCCATTTTTCGCTAAGTTCCTTCTTCTCTGAAAGGACCCAAGTGATGTAGATGGCTGCAACAAGAGCTACAATCGTGATCAGGAGAAGCGCATAGCTAAAGTCATCGGTCAGCGAGTCATAGGTCTTTGAAGGAGCAAGCCTTGTGTAGAAGAGGTCCACTCCATAGGCAAACACGTGTGTTGTTGACTCTAGCTTGGTCGGAGCTGTGACAATGCCTCTCAGACCTTCTACTTTGAGGGAGTGTGTGACGTACGACTGTGAAATGTGACAAGTGCGTTAGAATCGATACAATCACAAAAATTAAGGAGTCTGCATATACACAGATAAACCAAAACCAAACTAAGGATTTGCCCTCTCCTAACAAAAACATGAAAGATAGGTATGGGTGTGAACCTGAGGAATGATGGGTAATGAATCTGTGAGAGGGATCATTCCTTCTTCTTTCTCAGCTTGTGATGGGTTAAGTGTTCGACGTGGATCCACAAATCGTTTATCAAGAGCCAATATCTAATCATTCATTACAACAGTTATGAATTTTAGTTTTCCAATCCATAGAGGTATCTCTATATTATGATAAGAAACATACAAACCTGATCCCCTATGGTACCAATGAGAAGCTGCTTTGAAGTTATACCCTTTGCTGTTGATGTCACTGCGATGGTTTTCACAGACTGAGCAAAGAAGTATGACTGTGACTTTGTTAACACCTCTGGTCTAGAGTATGAAGTGATTGGTGCCGTTAGATTGTGCTTTCCCAGAATGAGTTTCCAGACATTTTTGTTCTCCTGCAAATAAAATTTAAAGCGTTTCACAATGGGAACAATACTCCATCTACTGATCAAATGTTTTGAGTATGAAGTCATACCGCCCGAGACTGATCATAGATCTCAACGACTGTAACCTCGTATTTGTGAGCTCGGAGATTGAAATAGTGGTAAACAACCCAATTTTCACTAAACACCTGCAAACAATTTGAAGCTAAGAAAGTTGCATTGAATCACTACAAAAACAAATGTGATGAAATTGCATGAGCACTTACTGCATGAACTGGCCCTTGGCAGCCTTGATGTGACAAACGGTGCAGTATACGTCCTGTGATAGTGTCAATGAGGTATATCACAAGTGATGACTCCTCTGGTGTAACTGAACCAATCTCACCAGCACCTTTTGGTGAAACAGTGGCCACAAAGAGTAAGTTCTTTGATACATATTTGTACAATAGATCTTGGTCTGTGTTGACTTTGGCTTGTGTATGAACAACCTGGAAATAAAAAGTGTATGCAAGTATCTGGATTATTAAACTCCATAAATGGTTACTGGCAAAGGAAATACCACAATCTATGTATATGTTTCAAGTTAAACACTAACACTAAAGAAGCATGGTTAAAACTAAGATTTATACCTCGTTTGGTTTTCGTGTTAGTGTTGATATAATTTTCTCAGATTCCGAAGGAAACACAACAGTCCAAAGTTCTCTGGTAGTAAAGCAGTACTCATCTGCAGTCTCACCAGAACAACTGCTCTTCATTGCATGTCCTCTGATTATACCATCATCAGCCCCAACAGTATACCAATATACATTTTGAAATTCGCGTTGAAAGATGCTGAGAGCCTCTGAAGTTTTTGGGTACAGGTGGACGTGACCTTCGGTATCAGCTATTAAATGTAAACGTTGTTCTGTTGAGTCGGTAAATGGAAGAGGCATAACTTGCACAACAGAGTGACCAATATCTGATGAGCTAAGCTCCTTTCCCGTGTACACATCCACAAATGAAAGAATACCAGGTGCACTTGAATCTGATCCGCACCTGCCAACTACAAGAACAGAAGGATTCTCGTCCAAGGCGTGATGATGAGGGACCTGCCATTGGTACAAGCTAATACCGTTCGGGCGTTCACAGGCTTCTGATTTGCTCGGAGAGTTTAGCAGCATAGACCAGACAATTCTCCCATCTCCAGTGTGCAGAGCAAAAAGTTTTCCAGCTCGACTAAGGGCTAAGATTAATTTTCGAAAGCCATTATGGTCACGGGTCAGTTTGTTCTTTCCAGAACTCTTCAACCTTAATTCTTGAATTGCTACCACCTCCTCTGGACTTGCTAGCAACAACGAACCCTTGAGCTTCAGCATATGCCCCTACCAAAAGAAACAAAAAAATGTTCATTTCATTAGGGTGAGAAAATCACAGAAATAAATAAAATACATAACGAAATACAACAAGTTCAGGGAAACTAAGAAAACCCAACCCAAAGGTTTAAGACCATTCACACCTTAAGCCACTCCAAGAGTGTGTGCTCTACTTTTGCCACTGATACACCATCCTTTGCGACAGGGAGTTCCGCCGTTGTAACATCAGTCACTGAAGCCAGGCCTTCTTCCCTGCTCCAAACAATCGCCCCTTGTTGCAGTAACAAGAGCGAGTGATCTTCCATCACAATAAGCGCCCTAAATCCATTAGTCCTGTCTGTCCGTATGTAGTTATTTATGAAAACTTTATGGACACGTCCCCTATTTTGGTCCATTTGAATGTTCTCTCTAAGCAATACAGTATCCAGGTCATTAACAAGTTTCACCATAAGATGAATCTTGCTCCCTTCATGATGAACTGAGGCAAAGGCCACCTGATCGTCTGCAACTGGAAGTGAATCACTCATGGCTGTTTCGTCAGATAATGAATCTACCACTTCTAACTTTCCTTCGCCAGCAACCCTCACAAATATAGTCCGTTTGTTGACCTTTAAAGCAAGCATATTGCTAAGAAGAGGTGATAAAATCTCAGCCTTTCCGGAATCCTCAACAATATCTGAAATATGGGTCTTATGGAAGCTAATATCTCCATCTAAGAAGCCAACCGTTACCAAAATTAACCTCGTTGAATCAAGAACAACAACTTTATCATTTGAAACTGATGAAATTTCGCCAGAGAATCCACCAGGGAACACCATACTTTTTTGTGACACTACCTCTCCACTTTTGGAGTCAATCTGATACACAACAGCCTCAGACAAATTAAGAAATCCCAGCACATAAATTATACTACTTCCAGGAGGTTGAAGAACTCGCTGAATTTCAAACCTGCAGGAGGCACAATAAAGCAAATCGAATAATATATTACTAAACGCCAAAAGCATTATAATATGAATGTCTGCACTTGAAGCAACCTCATTCAAATATAAAGTGAAGACAGTCATACCCTTCCGCTATGAAGTCCTTTTTCCAGAGGACCTCACCATCTATAGCAGAAACAGCATGAAGGTACCCACCACCGAAAACAAGAATAGAGTAGTCCTTGTCAACCTTCAAATTTGTCTGCAAGATAGCAACCGGGGAAATGATGAGGCAACTGAAATGTCAGATAAGTTTGCTCTTCGGCATTCTATAGATCAAAGTTGTTGTTGTCTTATATTTTAAGAAAAGGATAGCAGCAGTTTTCCTACATTAAAAGAACTTAACAAACTCTTATGTTTGTATCACTAACCGGCACAGATAACAGTGACTTCGAATGCTGTGCAATATGCAGGGATGTTTCCCAAACCATTTGGCCATCAGGAAGGTTCCAGGCTCTTAAAGTACTTCCTTCTGCTGATAGGGTGATAACATCTGAAATAATTTGAAGCCAATAAAACAGTGTTAAAGATGCAGGTACATTAACATTATTGTTACAAGTGAAAACAAATATAACGTCTGTTAAAATAGTTGTTACACATGTAATGAAGATAATTCTTACATTTTCCCAAGGCAATATCAACCCCATCGATAACATCCTTTGTCCCGAGAACATGACGCCAAACTACAACAAACCAAAAAAACAAAGTTAAAAAGTAAGGAAGACAAAAAACAATACAGAGAAGTGGAAGAAGATACTTGTGAAAATGAACAACACTCTTCTTACATATCTCTCCAAGTCGAAGATCAAGTGAAGCAACAACATTCTCCTCAGTTGATACGATAACACGCTTTCTTCCAGTCTTCTGAGTGTGGAATACAGCATGCTTCACTTTCCCAATATAGCGTTGGTGCCTACACAATACAACAGTGCTTCTCCTCAATAAAACACTTAAAAAAATTTCTACGAAATTTAGTTCCGTTCCTTGTAAAGCAACATTCAAATATCTGATCGCATCTCAAATTTACTAAAATGATCATTTCATGAATCATATAAAATTACACAATTATGCAGCTCAACAAGATCTAAGTAACAGATTACAGATACACTACGAATCAGATTAATCAGATTGGCTATAGCTCTAGTTAGACTTCTAAATCGAAAAATTCAAAGCGATGCGAAGTTGAAGCAGAAGTAAGCTTCGAAACTTCAGAGCTAATATTTTCGAGAGAGAGTGAAGAAGAGATGATTTACCAATCCATGAGGCCGACTTGATCTTCATAAATGGAGAAAGATACGATTGCAGATGATAAAAAGATGAAAAGAAGAAGAAAAACCCTAATCGCCATAGCCATGACGATCGCTGACTAATTTTCTTCAGCAGATCTGGAGAAGAAAGAGAGTTTTGGTTTTGGATGTAAATCGTGGAGGGCTTTAACAAGCCAGCCCAACCAAAACGAATATTTAATTTAATTTTGTTTCCCTCACACAAGCCATGATGTAAATCAATAAATATTTTTTACTGGATAAATGACATTATTTAAATATTTTTTTTTCTGGATGCATAAATATGTACAGTTTATCCCGTTTAGTTTGTTTGCCGAAGGGATTTTATAGAAAACAATTTAGCTGTTTTTAAAATTTAACTGTTTTAAGCGATTAAAAGCGATACCAAACGGTTTTTGTGATTTTTGCAAAACGCTAATAACCGCAACCATCCGCAACAACAACGTTTGCGGCTAATAGCGGGAGAACCAGTCGAACTCTAAACCATAATCTATGGATGAGGTTACCAGACGTTCAAACAAAACAAAAAGATCTCTAGATGGGCCTTAATAAATAATACCAGACGTTCAACTTAACGGGTCGGATAATATACTAATGGGCCCTAATTAATTATATGGGCCTATTCCAATAGAACAGGATACAATACTGAACATGTTATTAATCAGTAAATATTTATTTACTTCCATAATCCATAATATAAACTTTTGTTTCACACAATACTTTCAATGTTCCAAGATAGTATTTTTTTATTATACAATTTACTTTCATAAACATCAAAATTTTAAATACGAAAATTCAAGATTTTACATCATTTTTTCGTAATTTTGACGTCAAACCCTCGATTTTAACTTTAGCTTCATAAGCTAAAAAGTAAATAATTTATAGCATATTCTTGTAAACTTGTTGGTTTCATACTTACAGATTCTTTTTCGATGTGCTCATCATAAAGTTTTGTGGAATCACCAAGTGCAACGTTTACCATTCCAATATTTATATTTTTGTTACAATCATGAATATATAACACATAATAGTTTTACATAAATCCATCTATGACACAATTGACAAATGAGTGCAAATTTATTTTGTCGTTCAATAATTTATCTTTTTTTCTGACAATATCATTACCAGTTGTGAACTCGATTGAGACATCATTTATGTATAATCTATACACTCTCAAACTATATATAATATAATTCTATAAAAATATTTATAAGTTGAATTTTAAAATGGTTAGTGGAAAACAATATTATATATATGAGGTAATATACATTGTGTACCTATATAGAGACCCGGAGCACAACCACATCAAACATTCGTTTGGGGTTCTACGTTTCTATCTGATCGAAACTCATGCCGACACTGAATTTTAGAACGGACTTTCATCGTAATATTTAACTTTGGCGATAATGTAATAATGTTTTGTGATGATTTCTAAAATATTTTCGTTGATTTAAAATTTAGTTAATACTTACCAGTTGGTCATGTTTCTTGTAAAGAAACCGTCATCTGTAATCAGTCCAAAATTTTTTGTTTTTATTTTAATTATTGACACTGTAGTATCACATCATTCAACAACCATTGCAATGTCCTTTCATATTAATTTCTTATAAAATAATATATATGTGTTATCGTTTTATTGCCAACTCACTGTTATTGTATGTATTAGGAATATATCGAATTCGAATTTAGATGATAAGGTTGGAAACGAACTATATATGATTGAATATAAGTATTTTGTATTGTCTAAAATTTTTTAAAAACTTGATTGGTATTTTAAATGTTGTTATATATATAACTCTTTTCTGTTAATGATATATATTTTCATTGTGCATTTCTCAATATTATACATTCACAATGTGTTACTTCTATAATTGGAAAACATTTATGACAACAATTGAGTCAACATACAACTTTTGCCAAAAAAAATAAAGTAAGTCAACATATGATCTAGCTGAAATTGTTGAATCCATTTCAGTATTTACAAAGAAAACTCTTTTGCATTAACTATATAAACTTTTATATTAAAAAGACAATGATGTTATATTGGGAAATGTGAGGAAATTTAAATAACTTTATGAATTATAATACTTCATCTGTCTCAAATGATAAAATACTGTAGCTAAAAATGCAAAGTTAAAGAAATTATGTTAAATGCTTTTATTTTATACATAATGGAATATTTAAATTTTAATTATATATCCAAGGATAAATAATTAATAATGTTTCACGATTTTAGTAGTCACAAAAATCAAATGAGATTAATCTTTTGTATAGAAATTTGACATCAAAGAAAATGAAATAAGAAAAAGACTTAAACATCTAATAAAGAAAGAAGACTATATTATTCGATTTTGATCATTTTATATTTGATTTTAATAGAAGTTAACAATATATATATATTAAATTATTAGGTCCAGAAAATCACAAAGATCCAACATAAAGTAGAAGATCGTGTTTATTAACTCGTTAGCTCTAACATAGTGAAAAAGGAACAATCGTAAGAAATAGCATCTTGACCAAAGAAAAAAATAAAATAAAGAAATGTCATAAATTATATATATATGATTAGCTTAACATCTCAACATATAAGTATAAACTTTTACATATTTTTAATTGTCAATTATATGGTGATTTTTCTCAAATTTGAATATACATTTGTTAACACTAATATATGATTGTCGACCAAGTATTTTTATACATATGATCGGTTGCATATTACCTCATAATCTACAACTTTTTTGACATTTTGTTTTGCATATAATAATACTTAACATTAATACTAAACAGCACTAACCCAAGATATTTATACAAACCAATAATTAAAAGCAATAAAGCATTCTTGAAATGGCAAGTGGCAAAAAAAATCTACAAAGAATATTGTCTTTCGAGGGCAATGTTGTAATAGAGACGTATTCGAGTTTATTTAATTGCATTTTACAATTGCCATAGGTCTATACTGTTACAATAATTAATTAATTATATGTTCAAAATATAATATAAGTATATAACTACTTTATAAAAATTTAATTTAAATCCATAAAGTTAATGGACAAAAGATTATAGTCTTGATAGAGGCATTTATTCATGAGTTATGAGATACTGCAATTTTTTATAAAATATTTATTTCTATGTTTTTGTATTGAAGTCTCTAAACCGGATGAATAAACCAACTAATTTGCATGGTTAACCAAATGTTACATTAATTTTTTAATAATTCCTTCTAATACCATCATTTATACTTTATTAGTTTATAAGACAAAATTACATTATTTTTTTTAATTAGACATAAATACTATTTTTATTAAAAAAAAATTTAATTTAATGTTATGATTAAGTATTTAGTGGTTAGATTTAGTTTTTTTTTATTGTTTGGGTTGAATGTTTAGTGGTTGTGTTTAATATTTATTGTTTGAGTTTTATGTAATTTCTCTAAAATATAATTTAATTTTCAATTCAATTAAATTATTAAATGATATTTTTGTCTTAAATCAATTATAATAATATTCGTGGAAGTTAAATTTAATTTGGTGGTATCAAAGAGAATTGCCCTTAATTTTTTCTCTAATGATTTAAGCAAATTCAATTAAAATTAATTTTTTAAGTTTCTAAATAAGTTATACACTTTGACTAAAATCTTAAACAAGTTTCAACTAATGCAATAACAGAGAAATTAAATGAATAAACTAATCTTAATTAATCTGCCGACTTTCTTGAACCTTAGATATTTATTAAATAAAACATAACAGTGGGAAATTTTAATTGGTTCAGATAAACTTTTATATCTATAAAAATTTCATCATTTTGTAAAAGTAAAAAACAATTTCATCATAAACTTTAACAAGAAGGAAAAAAACAATTTCAACATTTTGTAAAGTCTTTATATTTTTTTTGACGAAATAGGGTAGGACTCTTAAAAAGTAATAAAGGAGTTGATAATTTCTTTTCCTTTTTTGGAGTTATGTATATAGGACCATCATTAGACAGATAAATTTTATTTAAGAATTTAAATACCTCTCACAGAAGATATGCAAAAGAAGTTATGTCGGATCCACTCTAGATTTGCGTGGTAATAATGTCGGTTAGGAATAACCTAAGGAATATGTTTATGTATTTTATTACTTAGTGGGGAATAGGTAGGGCTATGTGGTTTAAAATTAAATAAACCATTATATTTATTTGTAATATTCCAACCGCTATCGTCTGTGAGCACACTAGTGTCTCCTCTAGTTTCATAGATGACAAAGGGTCCATCAGACTTCACCCTTATCCGACGATTGACGCATTATTTTCTATGGCTCTAAAATTTGTTTATTGTCCCTACAAATTACCACATGATATTTCTCTGTGTGTTGGTCTCACTTATATAGTGTCGACAATCACTTTCCGTTAAGTCACATATTCTGTACTATTCCACCGCAAACACGATTAATTGCAGAGTTCTGAAAAAGTGGCCGACCGAAAAGATAAGTTCACTTTTGTGACATAAATAGCCAAATCAAATATCTTAAGTTTTTCCAAATTAGGGTGTTACAATCACCCCCACTCAAAGAACACAGCGTTCTCGTAGTGGACTAAGACCGTTACCCCCAATGGTGTGAGCCCTCTTGACTCCACACTCATCTGGGTTCGGTTCTGATACCAAATATAATACCAAAATATGAGATGTTACAATATTAATCCGAATAAAATTTGAATCAAATGATAAATCAAGTCAAAGAAACTGACATCGAATAAAATTAACCTAGCTAGGTGAATCAATCCAAAATTTATTAAAACTAACCAAAAACACATCAGGCAAAAATCTCAAATAAACAGTAATTAAATTCTAGTTAACTAATATTTAACCGTTGGATTTGATTTATAAACCCTTGTAGTTAAGGTGAAAAGGAAAACAATATTTTAATATGCATTTGTGATGAAATAAAAACAATATTTTAATACGCATTAGTGAAACGTTATGTCGGAGAGGAACCACTTTTAAAAAGATATACTCATATATATAAGGCAATGTAAACACGTATATTAACTAGAGGAGAAACAAAAGTAAAAACCAACATTGTAAAATATCCTTTTTATATTTTAATATTTTTAGTAAAGAAAATAAAATCTTTTTATGATCCTTTTTATTTCTTAGTTCACTTTATTGACGAAATTAAAGAACATGGAATATATCAACCGTAAATATTTTAACATATATAGTTAATATATTTGGATAACTTAGGCTAAATCCAAAAAAAACTCCATATGTTAAAATGGTTGTTGTGAGTTGTGACTAACCCTGGGCATTCGGGTATTCGGTTCGGTTTCGGTTCGGTTCCTCGGTTTTTCGGTTCTTCGGTTCTAAGTATATAGGAACCATTTGGGTATTTTAGAAAATCGGTTCCGGTTCGGTTCGGTTCGGTTCTTTGGTTCCGTGTATTTAATGAAAATTCGAAAATATTTTAAAAAATTGTTCGGGTTCATTTTGCTTTTGATATTTTTATATATAAATAACCAAAATAAGCAAAAATATCCGAAAATTTCAAAATATCTTAAATTTGACTATGTAAATTTGTAATCAAAATAACCGAAAAAATAAACATAC
>KE159037.1:84135-96997 GCA_000411055.1 Leavenworthia alabamica | reverse complement strand
GGTTCCAGATAAAAACCAAAGAACCGAACCGAATGCCCAGCCCTAGTTGTGACATCATTATGGTAATAGTCTTGATCGATGTATTAAGTTTGAATTAGTAATATGAAGTCGATTAATCATTTATAGTAAAGCTACTCGTTATTAATTAACAAAAATATGATTATATAATATTTTATATTACGGAATATTATGTTGCAACTTGCAACACACAACATTATGAATAGATATGTAACCTTGAGAAGCATAACAATGTTATCACAGCTCTTTAATTCCCATAATTATAATGTTCTTAAAAACAAAAATATGTATATATACATATGATTAGACTTGAAAGTTCACATTCATTCATATCATATAGATTCAAAAAATATTATGCCTATATATAGTAATTAGGTTTTTATGCTCCAATACCACTTTTACTTTTTTGTCGTTATAAAATAACCTTTGGCAGGATTAGACTTGATTGAAATTTGTAGCTTTTAAAACTATTACATGGACATTTTTTTGCATGTAGACATTGTTCATCGACCATGTTTGTTCTGTAAGAAGAATTAAAAAAAAAATAAACTCAAGAACCTTTTACAAGCTTTAACAAAATTTTAAAACATAGAAAACTATGGAAAGTTTTATAACTGTTTTTGTGCTACATTTTGTCTCCAAATTTTATTCAGACGTAAGCAGAACTGTTTTCAGTGATACAATTATGTTTCCAACATTATAACAAAAAATTCAGCAAAAGATAATTTTCATGTACACCTTTTGAAAACTTTTGCAGATTTTATAAATTTTCAAATGTTTTTAATTAAAACAATCGTTCATTGTTTTCAGTTCAAATACTGTTTTCCATCTTTTAGTAAATATATGAATTTTAAATCGTTAAATCTAAACCCTAGTTATAAAATCTAACCTAAAATAATGAAATCTAAAATCTTAAACGTATTAATTAGCTTCTTAAACTCATGAAAATATTAACACTGCCAAAAGGTGACGCAAATAATACAAATCAGATCTTAAACGCATGCATCGAATTGAAATCTCGTAGAATCAAAACATTTACAATGTCGCCAGTGGAGCTATACTGATTAGATCTAGGTTTTATGATCACAAATCTAATTCATCTTTATTATTTATATAGTTCTATGTTAAAACGAGTTGTATGGTGCTAATATGTGGCTAGTATATCGTGTAATAAAATATTTACGTAGCAAATTTTGGTCATAATCAGACTAATAGATAATAATAAATTATTGCATGAATGTTTTGGTCATAATCAGACTAATAGATAATAATAAAGTATTGCATGAATGTATAATATTTGCGTCAGCTTGGACAAGTTGTTCTCTAGCTGTGTATGTTTATAATTTTTACCCTAATTATATGAGACTACTAATTAACAAATATAATTTTGTTGTTCTCATACTTATATCTAATGATTAAAGTTAGTTTATTATAAACTGAATTATTCTGAAGAATCTGATACTGATGATTTACATTATTACAAAATGTGAAAGTTAGTGTAATCGCTTATTCACTTAACGATAATAAAAAATTAAAATTCACTTTTCTTTTCCTCTTCTTTTCCGACAAACCAAACCGATTTATATTTATATATAAACACAAACAGAGTTTTTTTAATAATAANAAAAAAAAAAAAACTTAGCTAACAACACAAAAAAAAAAACAAAGGGCTCATAGAAACTTGATTAAACAAAACATTAACTATAACAACGATAATAAAACTGTTAGACATCCCATGACAAGCCTTGTCCAAAATTAGGGATAGTTCCGTAACTGTAATTATCTTCTGACGACTGTCCCCATGGCGGCGGATATAAACAGTAGTCTACTGAGTCAGAGAACACAAACTCATTTCCAAGCTTACCCGAGTTGAAGTCGTAACTCGCTTCAAGACTTGGCAGCTCCACAATCTCACCGAGCTCCTCTGAGTCAGTCCTCGAGAGGTCCATCACTAACACGAGAGACTCAAGAGAAGACGTAGAAGACGAAGAAGAAGTAGAAGAAGATGAAAACGACGTCGTTGGTTCCATATGAGACGCTTTAAGAGCTGCAGTCTGAATATCTCTAGGGCTTAGCGAAACAGGTCGAGGGAATGACTCAACGAGTTCAGGAAAGTTTAGTATAGCAGAAGCTCCTTTTATGCTCAGAGCCGCCACGTCATGTGCACGTGCCGCCATTTCCGGTGTCGGAAAAGTTCCTAACCAAATACGTGATTTCTTCCTCGGTTGACGAATCTCCGATACCCATTTTCCCCAGTTTCTCATCCTTACTCCGTGATAAACCGGATGTTTACCAGAATCTCTCACTCGTTTTGTCTTCTTCTCGCTTTGCTCTGCTTTACTCTCGTGACTCACTGTGTCGTCAGACGCCAAGTTAGGTACAAGAAGCTTAGTTACTATCTCCGTCTGAAGACTGTAGTATTCCTCCACGGAAGCAGTCTCTGTCATTGTTTAGCTTAGACACAAAACACAAGAACCAAACAAGTCTCTTGTTCTGATTCCTTTTGTAGGTTCAGATCCCAAGATTTATGCAAACAATGGAAATAGCTTCAGGGGAAACCAAAAAATAAGTTTTAAGAACTATTCAAAATGAGGAAAAAAAATGACAAGACAGTGAAGTGATGAAGAAACAAGAGAGAAGTGAAGAAGAGAGATAATAAATGTTAGTAAAATTTTGTGTATCAGTTCTCAGTCACTCAAAAATATTTATATACAACTAAATATTGTAAATGGGACCAAAACAATGCAATAAGTCTATTGAATAAAGGAAGTGGACCCCATTGGCTCTATTTATTTTTGTTTTGTTTTTAGACCCACACTATTTTAAAAATAATAAATGTATAAAACGACAGATTTGGAGATCTTATTTTTAAAGATCTTATTATGCAACTAAATTAGGAAAATTATCTTTAATTTTTTATTTAAAAGATAATGACTATATTTAGAAAGGCAATATTGCAGCATATAGATCAACGACTTTAATTTTATGAAATTGGTCTGAAGATGAACATTGTGAGACAAGACTATTATGTTTTTATTTGTTATATAGTGAAATTTTCACCTCTATTTTACTGTTTAATTATCTTTTACACTGTTCTTCGACTCAATGGACCATATCGCTTTCTATGACACGAACATTATATTTATATGCAAGCTCATGTGAGCTAATCGATATATACATATATGATGTGCATAATGATTATAATTTTTAGTTTTTTAGAATTACCATATTTTTAAATGCCTACTTATTGTCTTTCAGATTTAGATTTTCTTTAATCATGTATTTAAATTTTCATGGGAATAAGAAGACAAAACAAAAATATTTTTATGATTTTTCATGGTATTAAAGTCTTAATCGTGGTGGTCGAGCACGAGACGAGAGGTTCTAAAAGGAATTATGATACAAAATTTACAGACAAAAGTATGATACAAATTTTTATAATATTATATAATCTTGTCTATAAATTAAAGTATATTATTATATATTAAGTTAAACTGTGAAAGATGGGATGTAAAATTTTAGGAAATATATTCTTCTTTTGATTGTCCAGTTTATAAAATATGTTAATTTCTACTATTATCAAAGTCCATTATTGTTAATACATTAGATTATGCAACTTTTATGATTATACACAAAGAAAAAAAAGTTGTACTTTAAAGTTCTATACATATACTAAGAAGGGTAATTTTCAAAAAAAACCACCAAATTAATTTTAATTTCCACAACTAACATTAAAATTAATTTAAGACAAAATTATCATTTTGATAATTCAATTGAATTAAAAATTAGATTACATTTTTGAGAAATTACAAAAAAATAAAACAGTAAATATTAATCCCAACCACTAAATACTCAACCCAAATATTGAAAAACTAAACTCAACCACTAAATATTCAACCCTAACATTAAATTAAAAATACGATTTTAATAAAAATGATATTTATGTCTAATTAAAAATAATAATGTAATTTTATCTTAAAAACTATAAATAGTAATATTAAAAGGAATTACTCTATTAAAAATGTAAAATTTCATATTTTATCTTCTATCAATACACAAGTTAAAAATTGATTGGTCATTATATAAAATATTAAAAATATATAATTGCATTAGAAATCCAAAACTACATTTATATTGAAATAAAAATTATAATCAATCCACATAATTCATTTATTTTTTGTTGTAAATCATTTAATAATATTAAACATTTCGATGTATTGATATTCTCCACTTTTACATCACACACATGTAAATTATGAAAAGTTGGAAACTGTAAGAGACAGACAAAACACACGAAGAAAACATGATTCTGATTCAAAGTACAAACAACACTCAAAATTCACGATCCCTATTTATTACCTTCTTTAATTTTCATATAGTCCCACATTTCTGGAAACAAAACATGTCATTAATGAAAAAAGATATTTACTTAGAGAAATTGAAGATATTGAGTACCTGACTCTATTTGACAGCTTTAGTCATGCTGGTTGTTTGTCACATGCCATTGCTTACCTCAAGATATTATTACCATACATTTTCTGACTTTGCTCACTATGTTCCAAACTTGTATTTTTAGTGACAACAATTTTTTAATTTACTTGTAAATATTTTAATTAGAAAAAGAACTATATAATTTTCATAAAATTTCGTATAACCTTATTGAATATATTTTTGTTAGCCTTTGAAATTTTTTACCAACCTAACAACGTATATGTTTGCTAATATATATAGAGAAAAATGTCAAAAATAGCATATACATTAAGAAAATGAACGAAAAAATCTTTAATTTACAAATTGTTATTTAAATCACAAACTTTTATGTTGAATTTTAAAATATATTAAAGTTTTTGTTGACCGGTTATTTTTGTCCCGACGTTAACTCATTTAACGGAAAATTGAAACGGCGTTATCTACCTGTTAAAAAATCCGTTAAACATAAAACGACGTCGTTTTGACCGTAAAAAAAAACTAAAAATTGTCATTTAAAGATTTCGAACCGAATCCCGCGTAAAAAAAGGTAAGTGGTTTTACAACCTTGCACAAAATTATTAAGTTTTTTTAATACACACAAAATAATCATTAAACAATGTAACGACCAAACTCATAATCCCTTGCCAAAACGGTTTATATCTAAAATAATTAATTAAAACGTTTGGAAAACCCGGTTATACCAAACCGAGTGAAGAATCATATGAAATATATCATACCGAACCGGATCACCATCATGCCATAAGAAATGTTTTTGAACCTTCAACACTCTCTTATGCATCTCCACGTATTTCTTAACTGGAATAGATATCAAAATGTTTCTGAGATTAGGAATCTCCTTCTCCGGCACAAACACAGCGAAAGATTCCCAATCTAACACCTCAAGAAACGGTGGCACAAAGTTATCAGAAAGTATCACCGGAACACAACCATACAAAATCGACTCCACAACTCTAGGACTATTCACTTCGTAACCTTTAGCACAAATACAGAATCTGCTTTGTTTCATGAACTGAATGTAAGATTTGTGATCGATCCGGTTAAAGATTTTCATATCTGGTTCGGGTCTAGATGACCATTGGTCAAGTAAGATGGGTCTAAGGTAACCATGTAGGTTCCCGGCGAAGAAAACGAGGATGGTTCGCTTGGAAGGACGGTTACCTCCAATATTTCCGTTTGGGTTTTGTAACGAAGAGATTCTTGTTTCTGGAAACGAGACGTCTTTTCCGACAACGAAGTCTATTCCGACATCGGCGTTGCAAAGTGATCTAATACAGTTCAAGTATGGTCCTCTAGTCTCAGCTGGAGCCTATAACAAATATGAACTTGCATTAAGCAAAAAAACATTATACTAATCAGTGGATAAATAAAGTATATATTTCGTATGTCAATCATAAATTATTTTTGAACTAATAATAATACAAAATATATATAATAAAATAAGTAATATATATATAATAAAATATGTAAACATATATATACTCGTTCCATAATATTGAATTTTGTATTTTTTTTATTTTACTTATATATTTATTTAAATTTTTAAATAATTAATATCTTTTAATTATCTATTTAATATTTGTTAATTTTTTTTAATTTATAATTTAATTACATAATGGTAAAAATTAAATATTATAAAATATTAAAAATTTAAAAAATCAATTATAATGAAACTGGAGAGAGTATATTTCTTTTTTCTCAAAGTATTACGGGATTATTTATCTATGGGTATAGTGTTTGATGTTACAGTTACAACTAACAAATTAATTTTATTTAAAATATAAAAGATTAGGTTTTATTTTAAAAATACACGCTACTATCATTTGAAAAAGCAAATAAATAATTAATTTGATGACCTTAAATGACATACCCAATCATGGCAAGCGGTAAAGAAATGATCAGAGCCGCGAGTTCTATTCCAATAAGGATAGGTTGAAGCGATGAGATCGACGTAGTTTCTCAGATATTTAACAAGATTTCTACGTTTGTGAGATTCAGTAACGTAAAGTTTAAGTTTAAGAACTCTGGAACTAAAAGGCAAGTAATATAGATGAGCTTTTGTGGGATCTTTTGTTAAGAATCTATGGCTACTCTCCATTAGTTTCATAAACCATCCTTCTGATGCGTAAACTCCAGTCATTATTGCCTCAGGTTGATGAAAGATTGGTCTATCTCCTTCTGAGTAAACGTACACTTTTAGAGTCTGTTCCATCAGCTCATAACTCCTGCGATAGATCAACCGATTGTTCAACAAGATTTGAACTCGGACAGTGACACAGTGAAACTTGAAACTAACACAGAACAAAACCTTTTGAAGATGGATAAGTTATGGTAGAGAGGCACGTAAAGAGAAGTATCCTTCTTGACCAAAGTTGCATTCTTGATCTTGTCTCTTGCAGTTTTAAGCTCTTTGTCAACTTTTGATCCCCAAAGAGGTGCCTATGAACATGGCAAAAGTAGAAAAAAGTGAATTAACGAGTTATGAGTAGTAATAAATTGATGGTAAACTCATTTTTTTTGCTTACAAGTGAATTATTGGGATCATTGTGTCGTTTCAGTATCATATTGTTCATCTGGGATATTGATATGACAACTGAAGGTGGTTTTTTGTTGGTCCTCTTCCTATGTTTCTTGCGGATTTGAGGAATCTTTGGTTGAAGAGAACTTGCGGTCTTATTGCCTCTACTATAGCTATTTCCAGAAGCTTCTGTTTTATGAGAATCATTTCTAAACTTGTTCTGAAAACTCTTCAAGATCTCCGTTGAGCTATTATATGGTTTATACCTGGAAGATGCTTCTTGTGACGCAAGAAACGTTTCATTTACAGCACTTTTGGTGGTAGTACCAGAGGATTCTCTTGCAGTTTTATTACTTTCACTTTGTCCAGAAGCTTCTGTTTTGTGAGAATCATTTAGAAGCTTGTGTTCAAAACTCTTCAAAACCTCAGTTGAGCTATTATTATAAGGTTTAAGAGGGGAGAGCGTTTCTTGAGATGCAAGAAACGTTTCATCTTGAGCACTTTTGGTTGTATCATTGGATTCTCTGAACTCAGAAACGGTGACGTTTCGAGGTGAAACAGTAGATAATGGAGAAAGGTCCAAATACTGAAAGCTTAAAACGAAGACAAAAACCATAACCATGAGAAGAATAACTCTATAGGTTCCTGTTTTGCCTAGAAAACTCGACACCTGAATCTGATCCATCACAACCTGAAAACAAAAGATTACTAACTTAGATTTATATTGAACTAGAGTTGCAGAAAACAAGATTATATATATATATATATGGAGCTGTCGTTTCTTTCAATTTTCTTGAAGTGATAATTGATTCATTAGGACAAGTAATCGATAGCTTTTAATTATGTCCAATCAACACAATAATATTTCCAGAAAAACAGTGTTTGGATTGATAAATCCAACGAGTTATATTATTTAACAATTATACAAAAAAGAGGTATGATAATAACTTCTCTCACGTTTACAGAAGACAAACCCCTTAACCTTTTTTTATGTTTGATCAATAATAATGAACCATAGTATATTTTTCAGAAGCTATCTCTGTTTTTTTTCTTTACTATTAGTTTCAACATTAACCATTTCTATGATAATATTACTCAATCTATTAACAAAGTGCTATATATTGTTAGTAGTTGACATGGACAGGGACATCAGTGTAGTATATTTTTATGAAAACAGAGCATCATCAGTGGATGAATTAATTAAAAATTTAAAACTAAAATGATAAAGTAAATATGAACTAATTATAGAGAAAAGTCTCTGTTCAGGGGCATAATATGAACTGGAGTTGCAGTGTGAAAAATTGGGCCAACACACCAGATACCCAAAATTCACTGTTTATAGTTAATAAACGCCTTGCCGTTTTTTATCATTCAAAACGACGTGACGTCTGCACGCTCATCTTTCATTTGTTCAGGTACTCGAATAATCTTTTGTCGAGGTTTCTCAGTTTCCCAGACTTTTATGTTGACGCTGCACCTTCTTTACCCATAACCAAGGTTTACATGCTTTGACACATATAAAAAACAAGCAAAATTTTAAGTGGCAGCTTTGGTTTTCTTATGGCTTTAATTGAAATTTCTTATTGTTTATGTTACAAGCAAAATATTCACATTCGTTTATTTGTTTTCTTATTAATGAACATTGTTTTTTGGTGAGACTCGCTAGAGAAAATGATAGAATCGTATTTTAGTGTTATATAGATAAGAAAGATTCTGTATGAAATTTATGGGGCTTGAATATGATGCTAATGAAATTTCATTTTCTGACTTTTAAATTAGTTGACTTTTAAGGCTCGTTAGAACTACTTCTACGCCTCTTACGTGTTGTTTTCATCTGCTTACTACGATCTGTCGTAATTACTATGTCACATCTCATATCATATGTGGACTACAATTATCATCTAATAAAAAGAGATTAAACTCACATAAATTTATAACAAAAATCAAGATAATTATTTAGAAAAAAGCAATCAAATTATCACTTAAACATATATTATAAATGAGAGTTTTATTTTATAATGATCAAAATTCCATATCTCAAAATATAACACATACCATCGATTTTTTTTTCAGACCATGGTTCATTATGTTTGCAACAAAATTACTTTTCATAAAAAAAATATATATGGAAATATATATATTTTGTTTCCAAATATCGTGTGTGTCGTATATTTAATATTTTATTGCCATTTACGATTTATTGTCCTCAAACATTCCAAAATTAATAAGTAGTGAAAGCAACAACTTATAAGAGTATGTGATAAAAAAAATATCGTTATCTATAAAATACGTGCGATTATGAGTTGCGATGAATAAGACAATAAATCACTTGGTAAAGATGATGCCTAGTGGCATACTCTAGACAACACGTTCAATGCTTCCAAAATCTTAATTAAGCTATTGATGAATGATTAAACTTATCTTTGGCTCGGCTTGTTTCTACACTTTCCCATCTCAAACGTTTCTCTATGTAACAAAGTCAAATGGTAAAATACTAATTTTTAATTTAACGAAGAAAAAAATGAGTAACCATTTTACGAAAACGCGGTTTATAGAACTGAGCAACCGGACCATTTTATTCTTCAATCAAACTCATCAACGGTTCCTGACCGAACTCCCGCGGAAACACCGAACCTGCGCACCGTCCAATGCTCTGACTTGACGGCTCAACAATATTAATATACATTAAAGACAGATCAAAACTTATTATCTCGTTAGTTGAACAACCAATCAAATAAAGCCACGTCATGTAGGTTTTACTCGCACGATACTTCGTCACTGTATCAAATCGATAAAACTTTAGTCGCTTGAAATATTCAGCCTTATAAATGGAGAAGTCCCACCACCATTTCTCTATTACACGCTTTCTTCTTCTTCCTCCATTTTTTTTTAAATTTATTTTTAGATTTTTGGATTTAAACTTGTTTAACCGGTGATGGCGTCAACGTCGGCAGAAATGGAACAATTAACATCAGGCGCGAGCAATCGTATAATTCCGATCTTAAAAACGCTTAGGAAGTGTTTCGTATTTGTTTTATCCATAGTCCTTTNCATCGAGACGATGGAGGAGGAAGATGACGTGGAAGCTAGAGGAAGTAGATACAGCTAGACGTCGTTCTTTAGCTGAAGAGGTTGAGATGGCTAAAGACGGCGAAATCGCTTGTAGTTCGTTATTCTTCGGTCGCCGTGGTAACGCTTTATTTTCCAGGTCGTGGTTGCCTCTTTCCGGCGAACTTAGGTAAGTCTTTTGCATGTACGATTAGAATTCTCCGATTTAAGGTTCAAAGCTCACCTTGATTTTGAATTTTTTCCAGAGGGATTTTGATTATTATCCATGGATTGAATGAACACAGGTGAAAATAAAATCAATTTTTTTCTTCAGTCTTGTTTGAATTCGATGAATCGCATCATAATATGTGAATTATTTTGATTTACAGTGGAAGATATTCTCAATTCGCCAAGCAATTAAACTCGAGTAACTTAGGTGTATATGCTATGGACTGGATTGGTATAAACACATGAACTTGTTTTGTTATGTTTTAGGTTTCTATATATGTTCTGAAACTGTAGGGTCTGAACAGGTCGCTATATGTTTGGTTACATAACGTTGTATTAGGTCACGGTGGAAGTGATGGTTTGCATGGCTATGTTCCTTCTCTTGATTATGTTGTTTCCGACACTGTAAGTTCCACAAACTAGAGACATGTTTTACTTTAAGCTGTTTGATTTCTAATGATTTGGTGGTGTCTTGGATTCTAAAGGAAGCTTTCTTGGAAAAGATTAAGTCTGAGAATCCAGGCGTGCCATGTTTCCTCTTTGGTCATTCTACTGGTGGAGCTGTAGTTTTGAAGGTAAACTAACTTCATACATTTGAAGCTCTCTTCATTATCTTATTGTTTACAGTTTCCTAACTTATAGTCTTGCTTGTGTTATAGGCAGCTTCATCTCCCTCTATTGAAGATATGTTAGCCGGTATTGTCCTAACGTCGCCTGCTCTGCGCGTCAAACCAGCTCATCCCATTGTCAGGGTAAGTCTGTTACTCTCCTTTCCGGTATTCAAGTTTGATGTTTTATAGTTTTTTTCATGGAATCTCAATCTCGGTTCGAAAAATTGGTTAAGTGATTATAGTCATACTTGGTCTGTAGGCAATAGCTCCAATCTTCTCCTTGGTTGCACCAACGTTCCAATTCAAAGGAGCAAACAAGAGAGGCATTCCAGTCTCAAGAGATCCTGAAGCTCTCTTAGCTAAATACTCTGACCCGTTAGTTTACACGGGTCCAATAAGGGTCCGAACAGGCCATGAGATTCTCCGCATAACAGCTCACTTGACCAGGAACTTCAAATCCATTACAGTGCCTTTCTTTGTACTTCATGGTACAGATGACAAAGTTACTGATCCACTAGCTTCACAAGACTTGTATAATGAGGCTCCATCAATGTTCAAAGACATCAAACTATATGAAGGTTTCTTACACGACCTTCTCTTTGAACCTGAGCGTGAAGAAGTTGGTCGTGATATCATAGACTGGATGATGAAGCGGCTTGATGATGTTAACGTATCAGCAGCTGGACTCTGGTAAAAGATCAAACGAGTCTTCTTCTTCTTCTCTAGGTAGTTGTGATACGAATGGTGTGATTGTAAAATCAGAAACCAAGTGTAGGAGATACATATATTTATATATTTAATATTGATTGATTTTGTTGTTTGATAATTATTGATTTGTCTATTCTTGATAGTAGTACGAAGTTTATTCAGTAGTTACGATCCCCACTGCACAAGACGATAGATCATTTTACTTGGGCCTTCTTAGTTACCTGGGCTTTTACCCCATATACTATTATAGAAGCCCATATACTATTTTATTTCCTGATTTTTTAAATTAACCCATAACCATACATTTGAGTTATTATAGTGAAGATGCTATGAATCGTTTAAGTTACATTTAGTTTAGTTGAGTTAATATCAATTATTTAAACTAGTACAGGTGAGCCAATGTGGAAGGTTTCTTACAATTGCTATGTTTTCTATACAAGAAATTAAATGTGTGAATGATATTTTTATCTTACAAACATATATACTCTGGTCTTAAAAAACTCTTGATCCGAGTTTTGTGTTATTTGTTTATCTGAGATATGTATGTAGTTGAATTGTGATAACTTTAACGACAAGGAAGGTTTGTGTCTTAATTTCATTCCAGCAACTTGTAAGTGAATAAGTAGGAGAAAAATAAACACCGTTAATGCTAACGTCATAGTTTAAAAAGAATAGAAAAAGACAGCGAGAATTAAGGAGGTCAGAAAATGAAATAGAGAAAGTAAACTTAGGTAGTTGGTGAAAGATTCAATAATGTTGGGAGTTGAGGATTCATTGTACGTTCTAGATTACTGAGTTTTTTCAAGCGACTTTAAACGCGTCTTGGTCCATATTAGCTTGCTTTTGTTTGAACACAAGAAAAATCCGAGTTACCGGAAAAAAATAAATAAAACAAATATTGGTCAATAATAAAGTAAGGGGATCGAGATTATCAAATGTATGTTTAAACTTTAAACTGAACAATTCAAAAAAAACATATTCGAAAGGGAAGAAAAAAGCATATTCGAAGGTGAAAAAAAAAAGCATATGCGAAGGTGAATATATGAGCTTGCGAGTTATGAATAATCAATTCACGCACTACCACCAATCCTTATCCATGATCGTTAAGTTACGTTATTACTAATAGACTGAACATTCATTACATGCTAATAATGACAGCTCCATACCTATTTGATGTGTTTTTCTTCTTCTTTGTAATAATTATTTGGCAAATTTCACTAATTTTTTTTGAGAATAATTATAA
>KE159037.1:56706-83366 GCA_000411055.1 Leavenworthia alabamica | reverse complement strand
GGTGGTATTTCTGATATTTACGGTGAGGATTCCGCTACTTTGGATCAGCTCGTTACACCTTGGGTTTCCTCTGTCGCCAGGTTAGTCAACGAACCCTTTGATTTCTATTAGAGAGTCTCTGCGGTTTCTTCAACCTTTAGCTAAAGCTTCCAAGTGAATTATTTATGAACCCTNTTTTTTTTTTTTTTAGTGGCTACTCGTTAATGCGTGATCCGAGATACAACAAGGGACTTGCGTTTACTGATAAAGAAAGAGATGCTCATTACTTAACTGGTCTTCTTCCTCCTGTGGTTCTAAGTCAGGAAGTGCAGGTGACTTGAGAGGGCTTTTTATATAAACGAACCCAGTTTTTTGTTTTGATTTAGTTTTTGTGTTAATTTCTCATTGTTATTTAATTGATTAGGAGAGAAAGCTGATGAACAATCTCCGCCAGTACACTGTTCCTCTACAACGTTACATGGCCTTGATGGATCTTCAGGTGAGTCATTGTTTCTTTGGTAATACAGAGAATGTGTTCAAAGATTTGTTTGGTTGGTTTTATTATATATCAACTGGTCGCTTATGTATATGAAACTTGCAGGAAAGGAACGAGAGGTTGTTCTATAAGCTATTGATTGATAATGTTGAGGAGTTGCTTCCAGTTGTGTATACACCAACAGTTGGTGAGGCTTGTCAGAAGTATGGAAGCATTTTCAGGAAGCCACAGGGTCTTTACATTAGTTTGAAAGAGAAGTGTGTTTTTTTTCAAATCTCTTTAATACTAGGCCACTTCAATGTTGTTTATTTCTAACACTAAACTGAATGTATTTTCTTTAGGGGCAAGATTCTTGAAGTGTTGAAGAACTGGCCACAGAGAGGGATTCAAGTTATTGTTGTTACTGATGGTGAGAGGATTCTTGGTCTGGGAGATCTTGGTTGCCAGGTAAATAAATTAGTCATTGAGTTTAACACATGAAACTTTATCCCATTTGATGTCGATTTATCATCTGTTTTGAATGATTGTAAAATATATTTCAGGGAATGGGAATTCCAGTGGGGAAGCTTTCTCTTTACACAGCTTTGGGAGGAATCCGTCCATCAGCTGTAAGAACCAGAACATAAGCTACAATATTTTGTCTGCTTGATTGATGATTATTTAGTAATAGCTGGATCTTAAATGCAAAAACTGGTTTTAAATGCAGTGTCTTCCAATCACCATTGATGTTGGTACAAACAATGAGAAGTTATTGAATGATGAATTCTACATCGGCCTTAAACAACGAAGGGCAACTGGCCAGGTTTCCTAATCTCATTCATGTTATTGCTTTCTCTTCTTATAGCTAATACACTAGGTTTTCAGAAACTGAGAAGTTTGTTTGCTTTTGTGATACAGGAATATGCAGATTTCCTATACGAGTTCATGTGCGCTGTTAAGCAGAACTATGGAGAGAAAGTGTTGGTACAGGTGAGCCATGGGATCAACTAATTCTTTTAAGACCTATGAGTATTGTTAGAATTATTCATTTTTATTTTAAGATACAATATCATACATACTCTTCTTTTCAGTTTGAAGATTTTGCAAACCACAATGCGTTTGACCTTTTGTCTAAGTACAGCTCCAGTCATCTTGTCTTCAATGATGATATCCAGGTACAATATTTCCTCGATATTGATATATTTTTACATTTTGGATGAGGTTTGAGAGAGCTAACGCTAATAAGAATTTGTCTTTGTGTAATTGTAGGGTACTGCATCTGTGGTACTTGCTGGGCTTATTGCCGCTCAGAAGGTTCTTGGTAAAAGCCTGGCTGACCACACCTTCTTGTTCTTGGGTGCTGGAGAGGTAAGACTAGAAAACATTCTACTCTCTAAGCTAGTAAGCTTATCACTTGTCTTTATGTTCTGCTACTTACACTTTATCTTGCTGGTTATTTGAAGGCTGGAACCGGTATTGCTGAGTTGATTGCTCTTAAGATTTCAAAAGAGGTTAGTCGATCTGGGATTTCTCTTACATTTGCTCTGTTTTTTTTTGTCTAAGAATATGTGATTAATCATATCTTGGCTGTTTTATAGACTGGAGCTCCCATCAATGAGACCAGGAAGAAGATTTGGCTCGTTGACTCCAAGGTATATTGTTGGCAACCACTCAGAGCAGTCTAATTTTTCTTTAGCTAAACCTTCTTGTTCATATATTTTACATTCCTCTTTTGAACTTTATTTTACAGGGACTGATTGTAAGCTCGCGCAAAGAATCTCTTCAGCACTTCAAACAGCCATGGGCACATGAACACGAACCTGTCAAGGACCTCATTGGTGCTGTTAATGTATGCAATGCACTCATCTTTAAATTGCTTGATGGTGATTAGATAATCTTAATGTTGGATGTTTTGTCCTTATGTTCACTTTTTGTTGAAACTTCTTCAAATAGGCAATCAAACCAACTGTTCTCATTGGAACATCTGGTGTGGGTCAGACTTTTACACAGGAAGTTGTTGAGGCCATGGCTACTAACAACGAGGTTCCTGTTTGCTCATCTCTACTTTTTTTCAAACAACAAGATATTAAATGATTTTATTCTAATAATTGTCTTGGTGTTGGCTTATAGAAACCATTGATTCTTGCTCTCTCAAACCCTACTTCCCAAGCTGAATGTACAGCAGAACAGGCTTACACATGGACCAAGGTATATTATCTCATATGACATCTGAATATGATTCATTTCCTGAATCCTTATTAATATATGGTTTTGATATCTCTCTCAAGTCTAACCATAAGTTGTGCTTTTTAAATAGGGTCGTTGCATCTTTGGAAGTGGAAGTCCGTTTGATCCTGTTGAGTACGATGGCAAAACTTATATTCCTGGCCAGGTTTGTGCTATTTCCATAACTTCATCTCTTTCAACTTCGCATTTATATGGGATAATCTGAATGCTCACAACATATTTTCATAATCCTGCTTCACTTTAGGCAAACAATTGCTACATTTTCCCGGGTCTAGGTCTTGGTTTGATCATGTCCGGTGCAATTCGTGTCCGTGATGATATGCTCCTCGCAGCTTGTAAGTAAATATAAACAGTGTAAAAACAAAGTTGGATACTGATGATTTATCACAAACACTTAAAGATTCTCATTGTAACTCTTTCTGTTTTCAACAGCTGAAGCATTGGCCGACCAAGTGACAGAAGAGCATTACGCCAACGGTCTGATCTACCCACCATTCTCAAACATCAGAGAGATATCTGCTAACATTGCAGCCAGTGTCGCCGCCAAAACTTATGACCTCGGTTAGTTGAATGAAACTTTCGTAACTCTAATCTCAAGTTCTTCACTTCTTTTTTGTTTTTTGTCTTAACTTATAAGTAATTGTGCTAATGATGTATATGTGTGGTTCAGGATTGGCTTCTAACCTGCCACGTGCAAAGGATCTTGTCAAGTTTGCAGAGAGCTCAATGTACAGCCCTGTTTACAGAAACTACCGTTAAAAAGTTTTGTTGAAGAAACATGCAGATTCAGTTCACAACTCTTTATAATTCTTGAGGCTTTATATTAGTCTTATTGTTGTTTGTTTGTTTTCTATTTTTTCTACATTATGATGTTGTTTGAGTACTCTCTCTTTGTCTTTCTTGATTAATAATAAATTATTTTCAACGTAATCTAGCTATCAAATATTGTCTCAAAGTTACTATTTCACAACAATGGCACAACACAATCAACTTATCTTGGCACTTGGCAGGGAATATTCTCTATTCTATTTTTTTATCAACAGAATATGCTTTGTTCTTTGGAGTTCATTTCACTAAGGGAAAATGCAATTCCCCAAAAGGTGGTCGTTTTGTTGGATGAACACAAGCTGTGACTATTAATGCTCCTCGTTTGGGAGGTAGTTTTGCTGTATTTGGAGGATTGTTCTTAGCATTTGACTGTACGATGGTGTACATCAGGAAAAAAGAGGATCCTTTGGAACTCGGTCATATTCAGGTACCGCAACAGGAGGGTTTGTTTTGCTTGCTTTGATCAAAGGACCTGCCTTAATGGTGAACAAGTAGGAGCATTTTTTTATTTCATAAGAACAAGTATGTAAATCTCTTGGCAAAAGCTTTTGGTACCTGCCTTTGATAAGTCCTTAATTAGTCCAAAGACTAAACAACACCAAATTAAGACCCAAATCCTTTTCTTGTTAATATACACCAGAAACAACTCTAAAGTGTACTGAGGCAGCAATAATAAACACAGCCCCAAATAAAACTTTTTTTCTTTCTTTTTCCGCGGAAATCAAAGTTCCTTCTCTTTTGTATCCTAATTCTATTCAGCTGGAGTAATAGAATTACAAGAAGAGAAAGAGAAAAAAAAAGTTGAAAAGCAAACTGAGACCCAACTCCAAGCTGGGGCAGGGCTGTTTTTAAACTGTTCAGATAAAAATTAACGAACAAGACTTTGTTAGGACTGCCAAAACAGCTCAAAATCCTTACTATACAACGAGCGGTCTTGTATCTCCAGGTTTGCTACATGTCTATTTATAAGCTGTGATTGCACTATCTTACATACGACCAGACCTGCTGGGAATATCCACCATTCACTCTCACCCCTGCATCCCACAAATACACACAACCATTACAAACCCAATCGACCAAAACATAAGATTGTCACAGAGAGAGAGTCAGTCTTTTCAAGCATCATTTTTGCATAGCCGTAAAACTTACATGTTTATATTCCATGGCTGAAATGGGGTTTTCTTGCTAGCTGATGATTCACTGTTATAGTGAACATATCCGCAGAGAAAAGCAACAAACTGTCACAGAACCAAACTCGTTATATAACTTAAGACATGCAACATTTTCTAAAGAATCAACACCCATAATGTCAACAGATATACTTGTTTGATTTCATCCTTATGTGACGTGAGCCACTAAAAGTTCACATTGCATTTCTCAACAACACAAATATCAACAATACAAAAACCAAGAGAACTTACCACGTTGACTAGGGACATAAAGTTCCATAAAGCATAAACACGTGCTAAGCCAGCAGAGCGTCTGGGTCCATGACTGAATAAGGCATTGATCCCAGCAGGGAATGGTAGAAGCAAGCCGAGAGGTAATATAAACAAAGCCAAAAGTACATCCAGCAACGAAATCGAATACAGCTGGAGCAGTGAGAGCAAGACTAGACTAAAATCTCCTAGAAGTATCATCGAGATAACTAAGCCAACCATATCCTGCAATATAAAAAAAAAAGAACAGAGGGAAGAGACATCAGAATTTCTTGAAAAGTTGGGTGACACAACATACAAGAAGACACTCCTACTATGAGGATTTTGATTGAAGAGGTACCTGGTGGCCCACAGGTTTAGTGTTGTGAACTAAGAAAGAGAGAAGGAAAAACATATCTCTCTTCTCTTTCAGACTCTGTAAGCTGTCAAGGTCGATTATCCCTCCATAGTTCTTTCTACGTGTTGTATAATCCTCGGAGTTTGTGTTGGTTTGGTTGAAGAGCATACTCTCTCTTAAATGTACTTGAGAATTTTCTTTATGTGCACTCACGCCGTAACTGTAAGTTCCAAGAGTAAGACATCAAATCTCCCGCATTACTGGACTTGAAGAGAACAACAAAAACATGCTAAAGTGTGATATTCAGCAAAAAAAAACTTAAACTTCTCAAATGATATCTTATTTATCGATTGCTCAGTTCCTATTTTCAATTCAACTTAAAAAAGAAACACGACACATTCAAAGAAAGAATAGTATTGTGAGTAGTGTCACTTTGAATGGACTATGATACTATAGAAAGACAGAATGAATGCAATTTTTCATTCATTACCGTGGCTGGATCTCAGTCCATGCAGTTTCACTGACACACTGAGGGGATGTCGATTCATAATCCTCAGCAGTATGAATCAAGAGACCATACTGGCAGTAACCACAAGCTGTAGTCTGGAACCAGGCCAGATCAACCCGTATGCTATGCATTTCCAGAGCAGGGTTAGCATGACTTTCCAACCATCTCAGAACAGCATGAAATGTTGATTTCAGACGGCCACGGCGTACAAGGCGTAATTGAGCATTGACACCAGCCACCAGTCTGTACCAAGTAGTGGGCGGAACGAGCTGGGGAAAAAAAACAATGACAAAGAATCAATACAACCTTTAACATGGATGCTGACACTGCTTCTCGTTAAGTAAGGAACCAACCTGACTCATCAGACTGGTAAGAATGTTGTCATTTTGAAGTGAGAAAGGAGCCATGTAACTGCCATCACCACCAAACAATATGGGCATTGGAAACCTTTGGTGAAGCCGAGGTGGAAGGTCTGTCCTTTTTTCATCCCCACCAAGGAAGAAATCCAGATATGCAAGCATCAGATCGGAGGTGGCAGCGACCTACATTTAGGGAAAAAATAAATAAACTAAATCCTAAGTCAACAAATCCTTGTAAAACAAATCAGATATTCTCACAATCTGAAGTCCTGTTATGCAATTTTGAGATCAAACAAAATAATCAAGAAATTACCTTCAGACCCTCGTATAAAGCTCGGGAGCGACAGGAACGTAAACAGGAATGATCATATTCTGAACGTACAAACTCACGCAACTTTTGTAACTTTATCTTCCGCCGCCATTGCTGCCATGACCATGCAAGCGGATAGGCAACCATTGAAAGAATACTATATATTGCACCTTCCCACCACTGATAAGCAGCTATAGAGTTGATTTCGTCGACAAATGTGTTAAATGCAGCCTCATATCTGAAGAACACAAAATTAGTTTAAGAATATTCATAGCAAGGCAACTTATAAAGTAACTATAGATAAAAGAATGAGACACAAATCCAAATCAGCTTGAAAATAAAATAAGAAACAACTAACACTATCTCTTTTATCTCTTCTGGGGGGCTATGTGAGAGATGCCATGGCTCACTGAACGTATTAGGACCCATAAAATACATTCTATGCACATGACTCTGAGATTGCTCTGCTCTATTCGTTTCCAACACCTAGCAAAGGAATAACAATCAGTGAATACATATAGAATTCATTTCTTTGTTATACAGATGAGTGTAGAAAGTACGACAAACAAACAGTTTTTGGATCTAATGTTTCTGGATGAAGAAAATCATCTAACCTCATTTAGTGATTCAAGGAAAGGGAAGGAGTGGTCTATTTGAGAGCCATGCTGAGTGGGAGCTGGACCAGGTAAATCATCAACTCCAACAAATTTCATTCGTGCAACACTAAGTACAAGTGCTAAGAGGATGAGGAGACCCATCAGAAGAAGACCAAACAACCAAGGCCCACCAAATGTATAAATTAACTCCTCCAGCGCAGTGTAACAGTGTGGCATGTGATACCTTTCCGATATGCATCGATATGGACATGGTGTCTCAGAAACACCACCTGTTATTAAGTATACAAAATTCCAAGGTTTATAGTTGAGGCGTGAATATATTCACCATCAGTTTACAGGTATGGGGAATGAGTAAGGAAATAATACTATACCCCAACTTAAATAAACAGATCAATCACAAAGTCCAAAATCTATAGACCTAGTAGTTGAACAGTTTATTCATGATTGTGAGAAGATGAATAGAAAACAATTTAGGCTTGGTAGATGAACAGAAAACAAAACATATCACTGACAGTTAGGACAACATATTTAGCGCATATATAATACAAAAGGTGAAGATATAAGCAAATGCTATTTATACCTCGAATTGGGACATAGACAGCACGAGTTGGAAGCTCATTAACGGGACAAGGACGACAAAGAGATGAGTCAGATCCAGTAACATTCTTGAACGTACCAGATGGACATTCCTGGAGAAAAGAATAGAACTGTGAAGGGAATTGAGAATATGCTTCAAAAACTATAGTACAATTCGACAGTGGTAAGGGAACAAAAGGCAAACAGAAAATATCACTCCTGTGATATGATAGAGAAGGAAAATGTTAACCCGAGTTTTCCTAACCTTGCAAAATATACCGTGGAGCCCCTTGGGACAAGCTGTCCCAGTTACTGTGCCATTTTTGCCAAAAAAACCATCTTCTACTGCTGCTCCCCCCCTATGAATAAAAAATAAGAAAAGTGGGTTAATAGGAGGACAGGCTGGAAAATGATATCAAATATTAACATAAAAATGGAAAATTTCAAAGAGAGTAACATGTTAATGATCAAGTAAACCGCGGAGATAGAAGACAAACCGTGCATGTATTATTCCTTTTACACTAGCAATAGGTTGGTATATGTCCCCAGTGGGAATGTTTGACCAATGAAAATGAATCCTCCCACCTCCGCCACCACCACCACCAGCAGGACTGCCAGACCCACCGGCACTTGAGAGAAGAGACGACTCTCCTAAAACAAGATAACGCAGAAACAAAAGAACTGTTCCACCAGAACCACCCCCAGGTGCTAGAATAGAACCATTTTCATCTCTACTTAAACGTTTGACACTTTCTCCATCAGCCCTAATTGAGCCTCCAAGTGATAAACCAGATAGAGGCTGCTCCATTGAACCAATCACTGACCAAATTCGAAGGAAAAGAAAGAACAAATTAAAAGGGCAATTAATCCCAAGCTTCTATTGTAATGAATCATATACTTTTAGCAAAATAACAAAATATATTTTCCCAAATATTTGACACATGGAATTCGAATCTAGTCAACAGTCTACATTATAAATTCTGCATCGCCATATGACGACACAATCTCATCTCAACTTTAATCGACCTCCAGAATCATCAGAATCTCTGCTATTTCATACCTACGATACCACCACCAGCAGATGAATAACCTGGGCTATAATCACCACTTCCACTGCCAAGCTCACAAGGAAGATCTGCATTTCCATACGTAATTCCACCTTCAACACAGCTACTATTGTAACATACACGGCCCCCTCGACCACCATGCCCACCACCACTGCCAATGCCATTTCCAAGCAATTTACCTTCACCTACACCACCTCTACAACCTGTGAAACACATTAAAACATATGTATGTTGCTATAAGAATATATTTAAAAAACGTAAGATCATATCTTCTTTCTCCCTATACGGAGAATGGGTAGCACCTCAAATTTTATATTGTTGGGAGTAAGCCAAGAACATGCCCATACAAAATGTAGAAGTAGGATGCAAAATCAAAATAAAATCCAAATAGAATATTTGTTACCCATTCCACTGGCGCTAATCTCTCCAGAGGGTTCAAGGGTTACTGTTTTTGCTCGGTGGAAATGAACTACTGATCCTCTGATGAAACCTTCGACGAGAATATCTTCAACTCGGCATATCTAGAAAGAAAGAAAAAATCTCAAAACTTTTACACTAGAGCATACTACTTTGGCAGAAATACCTGTAGTGTAAAGGACAGAGATGAATTGACATTGCAATCCTCTGGAGGACTCAGTAGTTCATAGGGGCAATCCTGCCGTTCACAATAGAGCTTTGGCGTACTGCAAAGAATGTGAGTTCATTGATTGTTAGATGTTTTATATCAGAAGAATAATGGAATCAAACTAAGTATAACTATGCCATTTTCCATCAAACTCACACAGCATCTCGTGATGCATTCTGTAGAGGAGCCCGCAAAATAGATCCAGGCCCAACCTTCAATTATCAGGAAAAAAATTCAGTATCACTTAGATAGCTAAATCATGTACCTTTCTATATCTGTTATATAAAAGCCAATATGGCCTCTAAAGGAGACTGATTGTCAAATGTGCTTATATTCATCACATGTTCAGAGCTATAAACACAAAGAAAATTTTATTCTGCACAAAAATATAAGATGTCATCTAATGCAGGATTGTCACCAAAATAAACACAAAGAAACCCCTTACATAAATCCGATAAAACAGTGACAAAACAAGCCGTTGTGCTTCAATTGAATCCCCTGGTCCAGTTATATTCAAGAAACCTTGTCCGTGGACTCCAAGGTTTGCATTTGATCGAATGACAGATGATCCCTATATTTAGATTGAGAGGTTACACAAACAAATGAAATGCAACAGTAGTATATCAAAAATTACTTGGAGAAAAAGATGACATGAATTTGTGAGTACCCTAAGAACGAATAAATTGCTAGCCTCAAGCATGGAAGTCGAAACAGATGTATCTCCTCCTCCTCCATCTATATGCAATTCTGAATTCCACATCAAGAACATCTTGACAGTCATCCGTAATGCCCCATAAACCTGGTATGTACCAATAAACATAAATATGATGATTAAGTGATTTACTTAGTTACCAAAAAAAGAATATGGAGAATGAAGAAAGGCCAAATAAATCAAGAATGAAGCAGATATTAGCAACACAATATTCATCTGGTGTAGACAGTCACAATAATACTGTATCCTAATGCAAAAAAAAGTAGAGAATCAGAATGAGATTCACCTTGATAGTAGAATCACTCATTAAGAGTTCTTCAGCCAACAACTCAAACACTGATGTACCATAATGAGCTAATCCAAAGCTCAAAACACCACCGCACAACAAACTAATTTGTCCTTGAACCTACATAGTGAGTTCTGTTTGAGTACTACATCTTTCAGTTTTGCAAAACAGGAATTCCACTGAATACCTAAAAAGAGCATATATAGAAGCAACGCAAAAGACAATAGAGTTACGGGGAAAAAAAAGTAAAAATCTATATCCTTGTACATAAATTCACATATAATGCTAACTTAAGGTGATAAAACAGTAAGCCTACAAAGCCCATGTACTGGAAATTCACTTTTTAAATACCTGGACACGGCTCCATAGCAGAGGACAAGTTGCTCGTGCTTTATCCTGGATATAAACATTGGTCCAAAGAGGCTGGAAGGGAAATTCCAAGAGAAGTGTATATGTATCTGTCGTCATATTGTAGTTGCTAACGAAAAGGCTTCGGGGAACAGCATCGTATAGTGTCCCTGCGGCACCTGAGTTATCAGGACATCCGATACTGTATCCGCCTGCATGTGGGAGAATAGGATTAGTTCCATGACTGAAGATGTTAGGCAACTTCATCTTGGAATGGCTCATAACAAAAACAAAAACAAAAACTACCAAGGAGATATGAACTGTGCAGATTCAAACAAATAACCAAGTAAAGATCAGGATAAAGAATTTTGCAGTGATGATTAGTCAGCTGGTGAAAGGGAATTATAGCATAAATTTTTTTGCTTCATTCTTAAGACCCAACAAATTCCACAACAGTTAAAAGTTCAGGAGGTGTGGAATTTATAACAATAGCTGAAAAGAAACATTGACCACCTAAAGGAAGAGAATCTAACCATGCACAAAGATCTTCGGGTCATCATGCCTACTAAAAATATCGACAGATACTCTTCCACCACCCCCACCACCATAACCACTCCCACCGCAGGCACTAATCTGTCCATTTCCAGTCCTGTATTTCAAATAACAGCAAAGCAGAGGATGCTAGCTGAGATCAGTATACCAAGAATCTAAGAAGACAAAAGGCTCATTGCAACCTTTGAAATAAGCAAAGAAATTGAGTTGTTTCATGTGTACCAAACAACAGCAAACATGAGATTTGGACAATTACGAGCAAGATCTATAATCTCTCAAGAAAAATATATCATACGTAAGATGAATTCTCAATAGCATATTCCTAAGAATAGAAAATCATAAGCACAGTAAGATGACTACTTAAACACATATTTCCAATTGAGGATAGAAATTCATAAGCACAGTTCTAGAATATGTAACCATGAAGGAAACTATAATTCTGTTCATTTCCTAAGGTAAGATTCTTTATTAAGAAAAAATCAGGACCAAGCAAGTATTGGTGACTTTTCTATATCCGGACTCCATTTGCAAATCCTTGGAAACCAAATCAAAAGCAAGTGAAAAGGGAGCATAGAAACGAAAGATTATTACATCTTATACGCCTTGATGAAGATACTGCCACCAGCCCCGCCACCGCCTTTGGCTCCTCCATAACCTCCATTAGCCAAAATACTTCCATTAACATCCAGAAACTGCAGAATATCCATCCTCACTCTCCCACCACCTCCTCCTCCATAATCAATCTCTCTACTCGTTGACCCTCCTTTACTACCATAGCTCCATGGATACTGCAGAGTTGACCACGAGTACGCATCTCCTCCCCACACATCTTCAGGAAGCTTCCTAGTATCAGTCAAACAGCCAGCGCCTCTACCACCATGTCCACCACCAGCACCATCAATTCCTTGAGGAGTCCCACTAGTCTGCGGTGGAGGGTTCCCAGCTAAACCCGTCGTGTTAACCACTGAACTATCGGCAAAACTAGCATTACCAGCTGAAAGTTCCAATGTCCCAGCGACGATTGTAGATTTCGCACCCAAAGAGAAGTTTCCAGAAACATTAATAGCTATTGAGCAACCAGGGATCGGGCAATGAAACCTTACACCAGGCAAGATGATAAAATTACCCTTCCCAGCTATATAAACATCGTGCGTAAGGTTTAAATCGGCGACGATCTTACAAGTTGTATCCAAAAATCCAACGCCGCCGAGATCCTCATTGCAAGATACAGAAGGTCCGTGTGGTGGTGGCGGTGGCGGAGCAGGCGGCGAGTAATCCTGATGAAAAAGTAACGACTCTGAATCTGAGTCCAAATTCGAATCAAAACCCGAATTCGGTCCCACAATGGTAAATCGATAGCTTGAACTAGGGTTTACAACAAAAACCGCAACACCGACTAAGAAGAAGACGAAATGAAATTGAAATCGAGCCATCCACTAGTATCAAGAGTCATCAAAGACGAAGTCTAGTAGAGTTTTTCGATTCGATTCCAATTCGGGTCATTGAGCAATAAAGGTTGACGTGACTGCAAAAAAAAAACACACACACACTCCCTTCTCTTCACCACAAACTCTTATGTATACATCAACATATGCATGTAAACGTCTTAGTCCTCTTGCATAAAACGATATGAAGAAAATTTTGCATAAACCTTCTTAAACAGTTCTTAGAGAGAGAAGTGGTGCTTTTTCCTTTATCGGAAGAGAGAGAGAGAGAGCTTCCAACAAGAAGGAAAACAGGTTGGAACAGAGAGTAGTTACGATCAGGTACGTGCGGCTTCACTGTAATCACCTAAATCTTTATTACAGTATTTATATATAAATTACCAATCACATTGCGCCACGTAATTCATTAGATTTCTTACAAAGGTTACACTACTGTACATCGTGGCGCACGTGGAACTGGATGTGACAGCTGAATCTTAATTTATCTTTTATCCAATTATCTTACGACACCTGTCTTATTACAGTTTAATTACTCGCTTTGCTGTAGGATTTAATGGATTTAATGACGGTCTTTTTAAAATTTAAAACGTCAGGACATACGTCGGTTAAGACATTTGAAACTGATGTATTAGATTTGGGCTTAGATGGGCCCTGTGTCCGAAGGAGATTGATTTAGACGCGCCAAGCTTGAGCGTGCGTGTTCGATTTTGTGAAACCGAAATGAAAGGCGTGTGGACCTGGACGAAGTAAAACAAAAAGTTTACAAATTTGGCTGGTCCAATATAAAACCTACCTGCAGTATCAACACTCAATAGTCACCACAAAATTTACAGTTAATCAAACAAAACGATATTACATATAGTGTCTGTAAACAACGTACAGCTTCAAAACATATGAAATTCAGAATTAAATTTTAGTGATGAGGATGTATTAGTACATGGGACATGACATAGGGATGCTCTATGTAAAGTAAGAGATTTTGGTCAAGAAAGAGCAGTTTAAATTAGTGGGGCTAAGTGATGTATAGTTTGGTTTATTTTTATTAGTACCAGATTAAAAACTAATGCAATTTGATTGCAGAGTCGTGACATTGACTTCTTCAACATGACAATACATCTGTATTATATATATAGAGAACTTTGTTCACTATAATGTTTTAAGCTTAATGTTATTTTATCGATATTCAATTATTTTATGAGTAATTTGAGTAGACTAAACCAACTTATGATTTATGGTGGTATAATAGTTGGATGATTTAGATAATATTATCAATTTTAATTTATTGGAGAAAATTATATTTAATTTTAATTAGATATAAATACTATTTTTTATTAAAAATTATATTTTTAATTTAATGTTAAATTGAGTATAGTGTTTGAGTTTAATTTTTATTGTTTAAGATTTAGAATTTTAGTTTATGTAATTAGTGTTGAATACTTAGTGTTTGAGTTTACTATTTAGGGTTTATAATTTTGATTTGAAAGTTAGAATTTAATATTTAAGATTAAAAACTTATAATTGAATAATTAGTGTTTGGATTTAGTATTTTTGTTTATAGTTTATGCAATATCTTCAAAATAGAATATAATTGATAATTCAACTATCAATTATTGAATGTCAATTTTAATGATATTCCTGAAATAAAAAATAATTTTAGTAGTATTTAAGATAATTATCTATAAAAATAAAGTTTTGAAAATATGATTATTTAAAAAAAAGAAAATAAAAGCTTTATAAATTTTAAAGTTCTCAAAGTCTACAACTAATCAGTCCTTAACTATTTAAAACCTTTATCTCACACAATTTGGTTCGCCGGTCATAGCAATAAAGACATAAAGTAATAGGCTAATCTTATCTACAGAAAAAATCAAAAAAATGATTACTCGAGGCCAAAATAAATAAATGAAAGTAATATTTTTTATTTTTTTATTTTTGAAATTAGTATTTTGATAAAGAGAAAAAGGTCCGCTTACACCATAATCAATCAAAATGTCGTCATCTCTTCACTGGTTTCCAACAGTCCTCGTTGCAGTCGTCATCTGTTTCTTCACAAGCTTAGCTTTAGCTTCACATGGAAGCTCAAAAGTTGTAGTAGATGACGAAGAAGCGAAAGTCATTGGATACGGCTACGTGATTAGATCAGTGGCCGTTAATTCCAACAAGAAGATCTTAACTGCGAATCTTGATCTGATAAAACCGTCGTCCGTTTACGGACAAGATGTTCAAACGCTTAGTCTTCATGTCAGGTAACGAACTTATAGTTTAGCTATTAAGTATGAACTTCTAAAGTTTCTAAATATATAATAAATCTGCGATAATTATGGAAAATTCACATAAACATTATAAATATATTATATATATATATATATATGCAGCTTGGAGACGAGTGAGCGTTTGAGAATCAGAGTGACAGATTCTAGTAAACAAAGATGGGAGATACCGGAAACCGTTATTCCTCGTGCCGGAAACCACTCTCCTCGCCGTTTATTAACGGAGGAGAACGGATCAGTGATCAATTTCCTAACAGATCCATCATCGGACTTACTTTTTACTCTCCACAACACCACGCCATTCGGTTTCTCTGTCTCTCGACGATCCTCCGGCGACATCCTCTTCGACACATCACCGGATCCATCAGATTCAAACACTTACTTCATCTTCAAAGACCAATTCCTTCAACTCTCTTCTGCGTTACCGGAAAACAGATCGAATCTGTACGGTCTCGGAGAGCACACGAAGAAATCATTCAGGCTAATTCCTGGTGATACAATGACTTTGTGGAACACCGACATGGGCAGTGAGAATCCTGATATTAACCTTTACGGATCGCATCCGTTCTACATGGATGTAAGAGGAGGATCTAACGGCCATGATGAAGCAGGGACGACTCACGGCGTTCTCTTGCTCAACAGTAACGGAATGGATGTGAAGTATGATGGACATCGGATTACTTACAATGTGATTGGAGGCATCATTGATCTCTATGTGTTCGCTGGACCATCGCCTGAGATTGTGATGAATCAGTACACAGAGCTTATTGGAAGACCTGCTCCTATGCCTTACTGGTCCTTCGGTAAGTGATACTCTTCTGTACAATTAGCATTCATTATGAGATTAATAACATTCTCGTTTCGTGTGAGAATTGAGATTTGTGTTTTGCTTTGATTTTGTGCAAGGATTTCATCAATGTAGATATGGATACAAGAATGTGTCAGACCTTGAATCTGTAGTTGATGGATATGCAAAAGCTGGAATACCTCTTGAGGTTATGTGGACAGATATTGATTACATGGATGGCTACAAAGACTTCACTTTAGATCCTGTGAATTTCCCAGAGGACAAGATGAAATCATTTGTGGATACACTTCACAAGAACGGTCAGAAATATGTGCTGATCTTGGATCCCGGTAACACCCTTGTATCTATCATCTCTAGAGTCTTTTAATCAAAAAGGATTCAAGACATGAACATTTGGGTTTATTTGTAGGTATTGGTGTGGATAGCTCTTACGGGACTTATAATAGAGGAATGGAAGCAGATGTTTTCATAAAACGAAATGGTGAACCTTATCTTGGTGAGGTTTGGCCTGGTAAAGTATACTTCCCAGACTTCTTGAATCCAGCTGCTGCAATTTTCTGGAGCAATGAAATCAAGATGTTTCAGGAGAATCTTACTTTGGATGGATTGTGGCTTGACATGAATGAGTTATCAAATTTCATAACTTCACCTTTGTCTCCTGGATCTTTACTTGATGATCCTCCTTACAAGATTAACCATTTAGGAGACAAAACACCTATAAACAATAAGACAGTGCCTGCAACATCTACCCATTTTGGAAATGTAAGTGAATACAACGTGCATAACTTGTATGGCCTCTTGGAAGCTAAAGCTACTCACAAAGCTCTGGTGGATATAACTGGAAAGAGACCGTTTATTTTGTCGAGATCCACGTTTGTAAGCTCGGGGAAATACACAGCTCACTGGACTGGCGATAATGCTGCAAAATGGGAGGATTTGGCTTACTCAATCCCTGGAATTCTCAATTTTGGACTGTTTGGGATTCCAATGGTTGGAGCTGATATCTGCGGTTTCTCATATAATACCACCGAGGAACTATGTCGTCGATGGATTCAGGTACAGTGATTAATCCTCGGACATAAACTGTAGATTTGTTTTTTCATGAGTTCATGATCTAACTTTGGCTCTTAGATTATCAGCTTGGAGCTTTTTACCCTTTTGCAAGAGATCACTCGTCCCTTGGTACCGCCAGACAAGAACTATACCTCTGGGATTCAGTTGCGTCTTCTGCTAGAAAGGTTCTTGGCCTCCGTATGAGACTTCTCCCATATCTCTACACACTGATGTACGAGGCTCACATCACCGGCGTTCCAATTGCACGACCACTCTTCTTCTCGTTCCCTCGAGACACTAAGACCTATGAGATCGATTCCCAGTTCTTGATCGGTAAAAGCATAATGGTTTCTCCAGCACTGAAGCAAGGATCAGTGGCCGTCAATGCTTACTTCCCCGCCGGAAACTGGTTTGATATGTTTAACTATTCTTTTGCCGTCGGTGGAAATTCCGGTAAACACGTTAGGCTTGATACTCCTGCCGACCATGTCAACGTTCATGTTCGAGAAGGTAATAAAATAATATTACATTATTGGATAACCAATGTTGATAACGAAGCTGAGCTTGAACAGAGTTTTTTTTTTAACTTTGTGAATAGGTAGCATTGTAGCTATGCAAGGAGATGCAATGACAACTAAAGTCGCTAAAACAACACCGTTTCAGCTTCTAGTTATAGCTAGCAAACTTGAGAACATCACCGGCGAATTGTTTCTTGATGACGATGAAAACGTAAGGATGGGAAAAGAAGGTGGGAACCGTGATTGGACACTCGTAAGGTTCCACTGCTACGTGAATGGCAAATCAGTGGTATTGAGATCGGAAGTGGTGAACCCAGAGTATGCGTCGAGAATGAAATGGACCATTGGGAAAGTGAAGTTTGTTGGGTTTGAGAACGCAGAGAGTCTGGAAACGTACGAGCTTAGGACAGGTGAGAAATTGAGAAGTCCAAGAATATATCTTATTAAGACGATTGTGGATGATAATGATGATCAGAGGTTTCTTAGTGTGGAGGTTTCTAGACTGTCTTTGCTACTTGGGAATAAGTTCGAGATGAGATTGACTTTGAGTTAGACGAGTATAAACCCATTGTCAATACTTGCTTATTTAAATAAGGTGCGAAGAAGAATGATGAATAAAGAGATTCATATATTTAAATAAGGCAAGGCTCCAAGTATTAACTTCGAATATATATGTTGTTTTTGTTTGTAGAGGAGAAAAATTTAAATTATTAACGGCTTCTCTTACAGCTGGTTTTTGCCGACAAAAAAAGGTTAGTCGCATATCTGTCGTCCCAAATCTTTTTATTTTAATGCTAATTTAATTTTAATTGCTGATGATCTCGTTAATTCAATTTTCTAAACTGATTTGATATTAATTAAACCATTTAATTCGAAATCTTTATAACTGCTTAAAAATTAGCGTAAAACAAACTAAACGTCATGATGATCCGATTCCGCCGACTTACCCCAAAGTGTAAGTAGAACTGAGACAAAAACCATTTCGGCGTCTTCTTCAATTTACTTTTTCAAGGTCTTCTTCTAGATTTATCATCTCTCTCTCTCTACAAGTTTCGTAACGGATTCTTAAGTTCTTAGTGCTTCCCTGAATCTTCGCACTATTGATACTTGCTTTTTCCTGTAAGCTCGACACGTGGATTACTATCATCTGCTTTTCTTTGTTTACTACTTTCGTGAAATTCGTTTATTTAACTGTATCTGTGATTTTGAAGAAGACTTCCGAGAGATGAAGTTAGCAACTAGCTCTTCTGTAGATCCGGTTAGTTTCCGAATCAACTTCTGACGGTTATAAATTGCTCTGAGTTTCAGATTGTTGGATCGATGAAGAAATAACGACTGGATCAATAATAAATAGATACTAGCAATTTCACTGATTCGTATTTGATAAAACTTAGCTTACGTTGTTGATTTAAGTCTCAAGCTGCTTTGTTGACTTCGTGATTAGCGAGGAGATCTGAAATTCTAGTTTTAGGATCTTATCATTGACTTCGTTTACACTTGATTGTGGTTTAGAACATAGCTTTAGATCCAAGTTAGAAAGCAGAACTAGAATCTTCAAACTAGTTGTTTAGAGTACTACATAAGGATGCAGACTAGGGTTGTACAGTTGGAAGAAGGAAAAGAAAATGGAATCGCAGTTAGATCAGGGCAGTATAAGCCATTTCCATCAAAATTGCTTCTTCTATTAGGTTTTTTTCTAGCTTTTGCTATTACTGTCTTCATCATTAGTGTATCTACAATCAAATTTGTTGGAATACAAAGTGTAGTTACCACAGTTACTAACAGCCTTGTGCCCTCCGGTGAGGATGAATCTAACGGTTTGAGTAAATGGATACAACCTCCTGTTGTTCTGATGCATAACATGAGCGATGAAGAGCTCCTTTGGCGTGCTTCTTTTTGGCCTAGGAGAAAAGAATATCCGTTTAAAAGGGTTCCTAAGATTGCGTTTATGTTCTTGACTAAAGGTCCCTTACCGCTTGCTTCGCTTTGGGAGAGGTTTCTTAAGGGTCACAAAGGACTTTACTCGGTTTATATTCATCCACACCCATCTTTTACAGCCAAGTTTCCTGTAAACTCTGTTTTCTATCACAGGCAGATACCAAGTCAGGTCCGGTTCTTCTAATCCTCTTTTTCACAAGTTTTGTTTCATATACCAATTCATATGAGATAAAGTACAACTGTTGATTGAGTTATTAATGGAGATTACCAGTTATATCAAGTTTCATGAAACATAACTATAAATCAAACTTAGTTTCTTTAGTATCATTTTGTTCTACGAGTTCTTCTGATCAGTCCTTAGCTAATTGGTTATGTACTTGATTTTATTGTAATTTGGTTACATACATCATTGCGCAGGTTGCAGAATGGGGGAGAATGTCCATGTGCGATGCAGAGAAGCGGCTTCTCGCGAATGCCCTACTTGATATCTCAAATGAATGGTTTGTTCTTGTCTCAGAGTCATGCATACCACTCTACAACTTCACAACCATCTACAGCTACTTAAGCCAATCAAAACACAGCTTCATGGGTGCTTTTGATGACCCTGGACCGTTTGGGCGTGGCCGCTACAACCAGAACATGGAACCTGAAGTTCCCATCACCAAATGGCGAAAAGGGTCTCAATGGTTTGAGATTAACCGGGACCTCGCAGCTACTATTGTGAAAGACACATTGTATTACCCAAAATTCAAAGAGTTCTGCAGGCCTGCCTGCTATGTAGACGAACATTACTTCCCGACGATGTTAACTATAGAGAAACCAACAGTCTTGGCTAACCGAAGCTTGACGTGTGTGGACTGGTCAAGGGGTGGCCCCCACCCAGCTACATTTGGGAGATCAGACATTACAGAGTCGTTCTTTGGAAAGATCTTTAATGGAAGAAACTGTAGTTACAATGGTCGCAACATATCCATGTGTTATCTCTTTGCGAGGAAGTTTGCTCCCAGTGCTTTAGAGCCTTTGCTTCACATAGCTCCCAAGATACTAGGATTTTGAGTTAGTAATGTATATGAACCACATAAAATCAAATATAGTTTATGAAATGGATATGATGTGATAGATCTACGATGATATTTTTGATTTTGTTTGTTCTTGTTTTTGTTTGGGAGAAATGAGATATTAGAACTTAGGAAGAGCAATGAGATCAATTCCGTTGACCCTTAACGTGGCAAGAATATAATTGTTTTTTTTAATGTAAATAACATATGTTGATTTTAGAGTACTCTAACTTCATTTTCAAAAACGATAAGTAGTTAAAAAAAAAACGAACAAACCTTTCTAAACATGGATATATAATAAGACTAGTCTTACTAAATTTGCTTACCGACCTGAAAACCAAAAAAAAGAATTTGCTTACCGACCAAGGTTTAAAGCCAGGTGGAAATACACTTTTACACCTAATCGAAGCTTCTCGAACCACTCAAGAGCCTGCCAACGTCTATCATTTGTCTTTTTTTTTCTTCAATAAAGTTATTCCTTTTTGTCTATTCATTAAAGTATTTTAAAAGGTTTCATTTTCTATTATTTGGAGCAGTCTAAATTAGTTTATTTTAAAAGAATATATTAATGCCATATTTTTATTTACTTACCACTTCTAATTTATCTTCGCTAGAGAGAACTCCACAAAATCCACCAATTTAAAAGAAAAAAAATCCGTAAAATAAATATAGGAGGAGAAATATTCCACCCTTTCAAGTTAGAAAAATCAAATGTATATATTTTTAAAGAGATACTTCCTTTATTTATTTAAAAATAACTTTATAAAATTATAACTTTATCAAAAAAGTTTCTAAAAATATCATAATAATTTAATTATTGTAATGTTTCGATTATAAATTTTTCCAATGAATCCAAATTGAAGAAATATTAGAAATCCATAGTTATAATAAAATATTTGGAATTAACCAAACAAAAACATAATTGTTCAGAAATTTCCTTAAATGTGAACTCTTCAACATTAATTAGAGAAAATCAAGGCCTGATCGTCAGCTCCGACCGTCAGTGCCATGTCGAGCCCAATGTATTTTACGATTAGCCGTTACACGACCATGTGCAAAATGGCCCCACTCTCAAAAAATACAAGTCTGCGCGTTTTGGTCGTTTCATTCACGGAACCGCGTGACTGAGAAAGCTAATCATTTACTTCACGCGCCAAACAACAATCTCGCCCGACCGTTGGGTCTTTCTAGGTTAGCGAGTTAGATGCACTCGCCTCGGCGAGCGTTCAAAAAAGCGTTTTTTTCAGACTAAATATCTTATGAAACGGCGCCGTAATGGAGAAATAACATATAGAAATCTTAGTGATTACGCGGACAAATATAAACCGTCGATTATCATGATTTGTGGGACCCGTTAAGTGGACCAGCTGTATTAGCAGAATTCTTCCTTAAGCTGGAGAAAATCCGGGCAGCTACACCAACTATACAGGGCAGCTCAGCGTCTGCCCGACCTCTTTATATAGGACTCACCACTTTAGAAGATTTTAGAAAACCCTTTGAGCTTAAGCAAACTCAAAGCAGCACTAAAAAATAACTCTAGCAACTTTTCAAATCCTCTTAATTACTCTCTGTGAAATGGCGATCTCCAAGGCTTCCATTGTTGCTATCATGGCTGTGATCATCTCCGTCGTTGCTACCGTTGCTTCTGCTCAATCTGAAGCTCCAGCACCTAGCCCTACTTCTGGATCTGCTGCGATCTCACCGTCTGTTGTCTCAGCTGGTGTTGCAGCAGTCGCAGCTCTTGTTTTTGGATCTGCTCTTCGGATGTAAGCTGTGTGTTGGTGATTTGGTACAGAGATTGTTTTTGCAGATTTAATTATCCGAGTATAGGCCATTCATAATCATCATATTCGTCGTGTGTATTCCGAATCTATAGATCTATTTCTATTTGGCTTTTCTTTATTCTTCTATCTAATCTTCATCTCTGTATGAGGATATATTCTCTGTTTCTATATTATTGTGGTTTTGGTGTGTAGAAAGATATTTAGTTATTTGATATGGTTTTTTATATTATATACTTATTTTACGTAAGTTTCTCAGATTTATTTTTGAACAAATGTTTGCTTCTGCATTCTCACAAAGCATCCTGGGGAAAATGAGAATATGCAATAAGCGTGAGTAACTGAGTAATTTCAAAATCTGCATATATGTACCAACGCTTCTCGATCGAATAATTCTAACCCAAATTGAACTAACTTTTTAATCTATCTTAAATGACCTTTATTCGAGAATCCTTATGTAATTTGGTTGAATCTGATTCTCAAAAATTTTAACCAACCAAATTGGTCAAAATTAATATGCAAATATATCAAACATATCATGCAACTGAAAAAATCGAATACGATGCTTACAGAATTGGTACAAATAAATGTGTTCCGGTTCAATTTCGGTATCCAACAACATTTTGGGTTATTTGGTATAAAACTTATAAAGGAAGTATTGTTAGTGATCGCATCATAAAAGAGTTGTCAAAACTAATCAGTGAAATTACATTCTGAGAGTCCATTTCTCCTGTGTTTATCTTTAAAGCACTAGAAAAAAAAACTCATTTCCGATGTAAACCTTAACGTTAAATCGTTATCTGACTTGTAAAGCACGTTTGTATGTAAAATCAAATTGAAGACCTGAGGGATGGAGAGATTTCAATAACGGAGTCAAGTTTTCGTAAATGGAAGTCAATTTTGGTCAAATTTGATATACATAAAGTTAAGAATTTATTTGGTCAGAAGTCAAAAGTTGAAGTTTCGTTGGAAACTGTTTATTAGTGTCGCAATATTCAACATCTAGAGACCAAATATAACGTGTTATGAAGTTGTGAATTATATTATTCCGTATAGCTTACGTACCAATTTTATTCTATGTTCACATGATTTACCGTTTGGGTTTTGAGGTTTTAATTCATGATTGGTTACTTTGCTTTTGTAGGCCACCTGTTATTATTACTAGAAATAAAGAAAACCCTTGCATTAACCAATAATAATAAAAGAATCGGTCTTTGATAGGACAAAAATGAAAATGGTTTTAGCCCTTTTAGACTTTACAAAGAAACCGTTAAAGCTGTCTGCAAAAAAATTTTAATTTATGTATACGGCGTAATTTATGTATATACAGTTTCGATAAGCCAGATCTCACCGTCTGGGTCTGGGCTTGGAAAATCATGGGCTAAGGGCCCATCAGTATTGGTTATTGTATATTCAACTATTTATAGTAAGGACTAAGGAGAGTTCATTCAAAACTTTGGTCCGGCCCAGTAATTATTCAGGGGTTTTATATGATATTACCCTTAAGGTTCAAACGAGGGTTTTGCACATTAGTTTCTCAGCCAATCTCTGAAACAAGAGATTTGGAAATTGTTGTTCATTACATAGATCGATTCCTCTTGAGGAGAAATGCAATCGATTCGCAGCTGTACAAAGTTGCTTCAGAGGCACCATTTCTCCATCTCCAATACTCTTCGTTTCACTTCTTCTTCATCAAGCTGGTCTGCTAGTGAATCGAGGAGTCTAGGGATTGATTCTTTCCGTTCCACCAGTGCTTTTGATTCAGCAGCAACATATCTCATTAGCTCGTTAACAAAGGCTGTTCCTTCATCTTCGGTAATACACTTTCGTATTCTTATATTGGTTTACGATTTTTGGAAATGTATATTGGTTGCTAATGAAGATCTAGTTTCAAATTGGTTTAAAAATTGCAATTCGTGTTGATAAAAACTCAAGCTATTTACTTCGTCTTCCGTAATCAAACTTAGCTCAGATTCTTTCATGTAATGAGGATTGTGATTGATATTGTAATTACAAAGTAGAAAAGGACTAAATAAGTGAAATCTTCATTGTCCCAAGTTTGGTTTCTTGTTTAAATAAGTTTCGTGCTCTTGTTATTTGGTTTCAGCTTTGGCACATTTTAGACTAGGCTTTTAAGAGTTTTATACACTCTCTGAATTCATAGTGCTTGGATAATGTTTTTGGCAGAAACAAAGCTTTGTGTATTCTTCGAGGTGCTTTTCCACCATTGGAGATTCTGTTCAATCTACTCCTCAAGTATCCCCTGAGTCAGCTTCTGAAGATGTGCCTCGGAGAATCAAGTTTAAGCGGCTTGATAAAACCGCCAAGCATATAATGCAGGTATAACTCAAGCTTGACAAATTATTATCATAGATAAACCATGTCATGTTTTACCTATGATTATAATCTTTTGCAGATAATAGACAAAGAAGCAGTTGAGGAAGTGAGAAGTCTTAGAGAGATACCGGAGATAAAGCCCGGTTACATTGTGCAGCTAAAAGTGGTAAATTGCTGTATTGAAGATGTTTTCTTATGTTTTCTTGGGGAAGAAAATGGGATCAAAATATCTTTTATATTCTAAGTGAAACCTTGTTTGCATTTAACTTGTTTGAACAGGAAGTACCTGAGAACAAGAGGCGTGTATCAATCGTAAAAGGCATTGTCATAGCAAGACGTAATGCTGGTCTTAACTCTACGTTTAGGATTAGAAGGCTTGTGGCTGGAGTTGGAGTTGAATCCATGTTCCCCTTGTAAGTAAACATGAAGCAACAGACCATGTTTTGTGTTTCTCTTGCCTTGGTCATGTAAACAACAAAACTGATGTAAGTGAGACTGGGGTGTTTGTGTGACAGGTATTCACCAAACCTGAGGGAGATTAAGGTGGTGGACAAGAAGAGAGTAAGAAGAGCAAAACTTTACTACCTAAGGGACAAGATGAATGCTCTCAAAAAGCATTAACTCAACTTTCAATAAAACCAGCCTGGTTCTGTTCTATCTTAGACAATGTCGACCGTTTTTGTTACTACTCCCTTCGATTGGAGACGATTTGGCCTAAATCACATTGCTTGCTTATGTATTACTGTAATCACCTTTGTCGTCTTACCTTTTTTTGGGCTGTGCAAGTGGTCCGCAGATAGGATACTCATCGATAAGATAAGTGGCTGCTGCGTGAAGCTATAGATCCGAATCCTCACAATAGTACATAGAGACCAACATTATGCAAATCACTCATTTCATATATATAAAAATATATGTATGCATTTAGCATTGGTCACTTCACTTAGCATATAGCTGAAAACTGGTAGATATATAAATAAGAACATCTGAAGATTATTAAGTTTCAACAAAACAATATTTTACATGGCATCTCCACCACAACGAAATATGCAATGAAACGTCCACGTTTTATTAGTCCCAAACTTTGGTAAAAATGTCTGAAAAAGCAGCCCCTTACGCCTATTGGAGGAAGGCTTTAAAACTCACTTGTTCCACCAATGCAAGAAATCCTTACGCCTGTTGATTTTCTTCTGAAGCTGGAGGAGTCCGTAGAGCAAAGCCTCAGCGGTTGGAGGACACCCTGGCACATAAATGTCGACAGGGACAATCCTGTCACACCCTCGAACTACTGAGTATGAGTAGTGATAGTATCCACCTCCATTCGCACAGCTTCCCATTGAAATAACCCACCTTGGTTCAGGCATTTGGTCATAAACCCTGTCATTGTTTTTAGAAAATCAGTAAGTTGGAATTTCAAACATGATAATCAAGAGCAGAAACTTTAAATCATTTTGAAGTGATCAGCATATAACAGCTTCTCTCAATCCTACAAGATCAAGACTGATTTCTGAACATATCTCTATATACTAGTTTCTCACTAATATTTTATTCAGAAAAAGAACTAATATATACCAACAAATAAAACTATTAATAAATCAATCTCTTAAACACCTTTAAGCTGGTCGTATTGGTTGATGATGTTTTGAGAACCTGTGGTTCCTGGTGGCTATTAGATTGACTTAGGATCTTTTCTATCTCTAGATTGACTAGGATCTTTTCCATCTCTAGTGTCTAGGCCTAAAGTTATAAATTTAGCTGCTACCCAAAAACCATTGAAACAAATTTCTTAACAGAATTCTTATCTAAAGAACTTAAGTAGTACAGTTTAATGAAAGCTTCATACATCAAACAAGAAAAATAGGAATCTTTTAAGTGTGTTTAGATCCATTTGCATAACAAAACACCTTGAAAACAGATGAACATGAGAACTCAGCAACAACGATACTAATCAGTCAGCAGAAGGAGCTATAAATTCAAGTATGATGATGATTATTGCTGGAAGGACACTAAATACATGTTTCCTTACTAAAACACCAGGCTAGGCTCCCATGTCAAATCTCATAATTCATACAGCAATTCCCAATTTACCACAGACCTAGAGCTAAACAATTAGAATACAAAAAAAAACCCTAAACCGTTGGCAAAGAGACAAATTCCAACCAAAACCCCCAATCACATTCTCATTTG
>KE159037.1:43824-56425 GCA_000411055.1 Leavenworthia alabamica | reverse complement strand
CCCGCCCCCTTTACTTTGAATTTTAATAGGGTTTCTGTTTACTTCCAACTTCCAAAACAAAATTCAAATTCAAATCCATTCACCGGAAAATGCAACCACCGAGGCCTCCGAGTCATCTCGATTTTCTCAAACCGCTTCTCAATGACTCAATCAAACAGCTCTTATTGCAATACCGGAGCGGACGAACTCATTTCTCCGATTTCGACTCTATTTTCACTCGTATTCTTCATGATCTTCCCCAACCACCTCTCGAGCTCGTTTGGTTCTACTCCGCTATCAGATTCTACTCTTCTAAATTATCTTTCCGGGATGATTCCGTTAGGTTAACTTCCAGCTTCTTCCAATTGCTAGTTTCGTTTTCTGATTCTTTTTCTGCCGCAAAGAAGGTAGCTCTGTTATCTCCCGTTGTTTACCAGCTGAGTCGTTTAGTTATTACTAAGAGGAGAGATGCTTTCAGCTTGTTAGAAAGGATTGTAAGCTATATTAGCATGTACTGTGTCGATGAAGACGATGATGATGTGTTAATGGTGTCAGGGTTTAGTTTTGCTGATTTGAGTCGAGTTTGGGTTGTAGATGAAGTGAAAGAGAATTGTAGAGTGGATGATTGTTTGGAGATCTTCATGCCATTTGTTATTGAGCAATTGCGTAAAGAGATTGATTCTGACTCCTGCCGCGTTGGTAACTTAGCTGGAATTGTAGCTTCTCAAGTTTTCTTGCTCACTTTATGTTTGAGATTTGATTCAGAATTAAGTAGAATCGAGTTAGAGAAAGATCTGCAGGAAACTGTGCTTCATCTGATTTCTGGGTTCCAGAGTTGCTACTTTTTTGGTGAGTGTTACCTTTCCTTTAACTACTTCGGCATTCTATGGAGATTTTTGGTAACTTAATATGTCTCCTTCTGTATAAGTTTCCGGATATCTCAATTGCTTTTAGTTTTCAGTCATCTGATGTTTGATCTTGATCTTGTTGCAGATGTTATTCTCAAGATGCTGCTGCTGAAGCCTTATCCGCATTTAACATCATTTCTGGTTGGTTTTTTTTACTAGACCATGTATCAACTACTTAGTCTTTTTTCACAGGGTGACTTGAAATTTTGAAACTAGTGGTCTGTGCTTTCTGAATGTGTATACAAATGGATGTACAAGAAAGTCTGAAGTTGCTTTATTACATTGTATGTGACATAGAATAGAGATTTTTTCACGGAAGCCTTTGATCTTTCAGGGTCCAGAAGATGAATCAACTTTAACGAGAATCATAACAGAAGCTGTGATTAAATATGCGGAGAGGCTATTCCTCAACCCTGGAAATGGAACTTCACAAAAACATTTACACTTGAAGAACATTGCTCTTAACTGGTTATTTCTTTTGGACAATGCTATGGCTTCTCTTAGGTATGTACATAAGGTATATAAGTTATAGAGAATTAATTCAGTTACTTGATTGTTTGGCTTCAAACGATTATACAGGAGAGACAAAGATCAAGAGAAAACCAGCATGTACATGAACATGTTCTCCAATTCACTTATTCCTCATCACTTGATCAATTGGGTAATCAGTCAAGGTGAAGTGATTAGAGATGCAGACGCACTGAGAAATTTGACTCCCGCATCCTTCATTGGTAAATTGCTTCCTTTATCTCTTATATATAAGCCATTTTTGATTGTTTTCCTGAGTGATTTGTTCCATGGAACATTCCCATCTGTTCTATGTAGCTGTTGTGTCTCACTTGACTAAACCCATTGTACAAATCCTGATCTCCAGAATGGCTAATATCACTTGAAGAGCTAGGACTAAAGGTGTTCAACTGTGACCATTCCAAAAACTATGCCAAAACTGTCATTCACAGGTCAAAATCAGATATCAGTCTTGGAGCCACATTGCTTAAACAACAAGAAGAATTTGATCAAGATGCAAACATGGCTGATGAACACATTGTATCATCTATCTCAATTCACAGAAGCATCACAAGAAAGCGTAAAGAAGAGATGCAAAATAAGGATGGAGAAACAAAAGTGAGGAAGGTCTTCAAACATAAACACATCAACCTTCAAGAGAATTCCAAGTTTAAACCTTTTGGCTTCACTGATAGTTTGGTTAATGGTACTGAGGTTGAAGTTTCAGACATGGAGCTATGAATCCTGAAACACCGCTTGTAGTAAGTAATATCGCCTTATTATGAAATATAAATATGCTGCTAAGTAATTATTGTCTAGATATTATAACAAGTTCACTTATCAACTAACTATAATCTTCATGTCGTAAACTGAAATCGTGAATAGAGATAAGTCCTCCTAAAATCCTCAATCTCCAGCATCAATAGGGATGTTTGGGAGTAGAAGATATTAAACTGTTCCCAGAAATAGAATATGAATGTTTTTAAATTTCATTTTCATTATACATTAAAGTAATAGAAGTTTCTACAGATGGAACACGTATTTAATATGTGCAACAACTTTCATATAAGCCAACACTGATGAGGTAATGAATTGGATTAAAAGCAAAGAAATGTCACATTAGGAACAAAACCAATCTGACCTTTTGAAGATATAAAGATACTGTTTTATATTTACACATTTACATTACAAATATTGTCGGCGAAGATTCGTGAGGCCTAAATTACATAATGAGATATGATTTATATCTAAAGATTGGTGAGTGATGGTAGCGAGATGGAGACAGCAACTAATAATTTATTTATTTATTTAAACAAAATGGTAAGCTTTAAAGTTGAGTAATGGCGTCACACGTGCCAACATTTAATCAGAAATTAGGGTAGCAGTTACTGTTATCACTTAATTGATCAAACAACCACTGCATCGTTTCACTTTTAATTAATATTCTTAAATGTTATTGAGCTTATATTATACGCTATTATATTATTGCCTGACATTTTATTATATTAAAGTTATATAAATGAAAATAAAAGACTATGCAATAAGTGTAGTCGGCCGATCGAATCTATAAATAACCTAATATAAATTCGTTATCTTTTTTGGTAATTATGAATAAACCAATTAAATTATTCTTTAATGTTTTGAAAGATTTCAAATAGTTATTTCTATAAGACTATAACCACATGTTGAAATGTACTCAAAATACATGGTTTCGAATAGGTGTCTTTGATCGATAGTAACAAAACTTTAGAAAACATATTTGCAAAATCAAGAAGCATACATATGAAAAGTATATGCTAAGTGTAAAGATTAAGAAACGTGGTTGGTAGGTTAATCATTAAAATAATTCCATGAAAAACATAGGATAAAAAAGAATTATTAGTATATATAAAAACAAAAGCTGGTCATAAGATGCAAAGAATGCAATGGTATTAATATGTAATAATCAGATTGTTAATACTCGAAAATAATATATATATATATATATATATGTTAAAAACATAATAAAAATGGTGTAGTTGAAGGGAATATCCAAATACATATGGAGAAAATACTACAAAATTTAGAAAAATAAATAAATGAATTTTGGCTGGATTTATAATTAAGCAAAAGGGACTTATGGTTTGACGCTCTTGTTGGGTACCATACCAATGACACATACCAACTCGACAAGAAAACGACATGTGTGTTCTCACTCTAATACAATGGGCCCTGTTTTTTCCTATACAAAACCACACGGTGTTCATATTTAGAACGGGAGAAGACGACAAAGTAAGTTAAAATCAAACGGCTGACGATTCTCCATTCTCCAGGATTCACCGTAACCAGTCTCAATAAATCGGTCAAAAAGTCAACAGTATGCGACTTTTTTTTTTCCTTACAAAATGATTCTTCATTTTGGCCCCAGTACTATTATATCTTTCACTAATTCTTTTTTTTCACACTGTATTTTTCCCTAATGTATCACTAATTCTTATATATAATTAAAAAAGAACTCAGGATGAAAAACGAAATTTATATTTATATTTAATTTACATTTTTAAAACTGTAATTATAAATACGATTACTGTCTCACTTTGTTATTATTTATATATAGAAAAAGATAATATACATAGGAAAAAAAACGAAGAAACTTGTATAAAAAAAAGTGGGAAATAAGTGTACCGACACGTTTTGGGTAATAGAAAAAGTGTGGGAGAAATTAGAAGTATTAAGAAAATAAAGGGGTGAGAGTGTAAATATAAAGAAAAAAAACTGTCGGTCCATTAACTAAGGTTAAGTGAATCAGGGTTGTCATGTAGTTAGACCCTGTGATATGATTTATTTTATGAAGGTCCTTCCTACATTAAAACGAGTCGACCGTCGGTGACTCAGTACGGGTCACGTAAACGAGTCACCCTCGTTTTATAATATTTTTTTTAGTCACAGCTCACAAGTCTTCTATTTATAAACAGAAAAAAACGAAGATAGCTAGCTATATAGTTTTGTGAGAGAGAAGAAGAAAGCCATGGAAAGATAATAAATACTCTTCTAAAAATTTGAAAATATACAGAGGAGATTAAAAGATAAGCAGATTACTTCAATAGAGATAGAAAGAGATGGCGGATTCAAGTGATTCTGTCTCCATTGATATGGAGGCATTGTCTCTTGGAGGACAGGTATGCTTGTTTTAAATTGAGTTTTAAGGATTTTGTTTTGTTACTGAGATAATTAGAGGAAGAAGAAGAAGATATAAGAAATTGTACTTATTTGTTTTTGTTTTCATTATCTTAGCTGGATTATGCTGTAGTTTTTTAAAGTAATTTCTGTAATTGTTTGATGCTAAAATAAACTGGGATTTATTTATATTTTTCTTATTTGGGAGCTGATTTGGTGTCGGTAATATATCCAAAATTACGAAATGTGTTGTCGGGTCAGCAAAATATAATTTGTCTAATATGGTTAAGGTTCTCAATTCATGGCTTAGTTGAATTACACTTGAATGGTTAAACTTAAACATGTGTGTATTTGATTCATTCTAATGGATCATAAAGTATATAAATAAACATATGTTTTCAAATTTTTTTTTTTTTAAAAAAAATTTAAATTCATATCAAAAGGGAAATGTAAGTTTTAGGTGTGGACCTAATCTATGCATGTTTTTTTTTTACCATTTTGATTTATTTCATTTGAGAATTTGGTTAATGACTTTAAAGTCTTACTTTTTTTGTTTGGGTTTATAGGAGCATCTTGTGGAGACTACTTATGGACCTGTATGTGTTGCCGTTTGTGGAGATCCAGATAAACCAGCTCTTATCACTTATCCTGATATTGCTCTTAATTGTAAGCTTCTTCAAATCTTCAGATTTTTTACTTATTGAACAAGCTATCACTTCAGTAGTTCAGTTATATGATAAACAAAAGGAGATATGCTTCTTCTGATTTTTTGGTTGTGTTCTTCTTGTGCAGATATGTTTTGTTTTCAAGGATTATTGTTTTGTCCTGAAGCTAGTTCCTTGTTACTCCACAACTTTTGCATATATCATATCAGTCCTCTTGGCCATGAGGTTGGTGACTGGACTCTGATCTTTTACAAAATTTGCTTTTTTTTTTGGTATTTTAATTGTAACCAAAATGATATTATTCTCTTGATAATGCAATTCATATCCCTTATTACATCGCTTTCTTCAAGAGTCATTGCAGTTAGGAGCTCCAATGATTAGTCTTGATAATCCTTTGCTCTCAGCTGATGACTTAGTGGACCAGATTGTCGAAGTTCTTAACTTTTTCGGGTAAAAGATACATAAGTACTATTTCTGATAGATATTTTATTAAGCTGCACAAATGTTTTCTTGGGTTTCCTAAATTTATTTGCTTTATTGCCTATTGGCTCTTATCAAGACTTGGTGCAGTAATGTGCATGGGTGTCACAGCAGGAGCTTACATCCTGACCTTATTTGCTGTAAGTACAGTGACGTTTACCATTCTTACGCTTATCATTCAACTTGATGTCAATTTTTTAAATTGTGCTGGAAACTTTAATCTTTCAGATGAAGTACAGACAGAGAGTTCTGGGCTTAATACTCGTCTCTCCACTGTGCCAAGCGCCTTCTTGGTCAGAATGGTTATGCAATAAGGTTATGTCTAATTTACTTTACTACTATGGCACATGTGGAGTGGTTAAGGACATGTTACTAAAACGTTACTTCAGTAAGGTATAGTCTCAGATTCATGTATACTGTGTATCAGTTTTCGTATTTTTGCATTAGACAAATGATAAAAGTTTTGACATATGTTCTCATAGGAAGTTCGTGGTAATGGTCAAGTTCCAGAGTCGGATATTGTCCAAGAATGCAGAAGAGTTAGTAAATCTTTCTTCTCTTTTCCTTCAATTCTCTGATGCTTTCGACATTTTTTTTAAAGTAAAATTTACATGTTATCATCTTTCACGTATCCAGTTGCTTTGTGAGAGGCAGAGTACAAATGTGTGGAGATTTCTTGAGGCAATCAACGGGTAATTTCTCGAGTTTTTCTCTTTTGATTATTTCATTACTAAGATTATAGTCTTGAGCTGAAAATAGTTAGTGTTTGTGGTTTGGGTGAAACAGAAGAGTTGATCTTAGCGAAGGGTTGAGAAAATTGCAATGCAGAACTCTAATATTCATTGGTGAAAATTCTGCTTATCACTCTGAAGCTGTTCACATGACAACCAAACTAGACAGACGATACAGTGCATTAGTTGAGGTACCATTATAATACATTTAAACCATACTCATAAAGGTTGAGTGTCAAGTTTGAAAAATTTAGGTTCATATAAACAACAGGTGCAAGGAAGTGGATCGTTGGTGAGTGAAGAACAGCCACAAGCAATGGTAATACCAATGGAATACTTTTTAATGGGATATGGCTTGTATCGTCCTACGCAAAGCGTAAGTCCAAGAAGTCCTTTGAGTCCAACTAGAATCTCTCCTGAGCTTCTTTCACCTGAAAACATGGGATTAAAACTCAAGCCAATCAAGACACGACTCTCTCTGTAACCCTGCCTCTGCTACACATGAAATATGATACAACCACATGAAAATCACCATTGTTGGAGTTGAAGCTGCGCTCTTCTGTTATGATTTGAGCTGTAGATATAGACAGAGATATTGATCATCTATATATATATATAGAGTGAAGGAGAGGAAAAGAGTAAAAAAGGGAATGAGGAAAGGGATTTGATATATTATTAGAAAGATTACAGATGTTATATTTTTGATTCTTGAAAGTTGTCTTTAAATGGTTTATTTGTATTAGATGTTATTGTTCTGTACATTGGGTTGAATAATTTATTAAATAATAATTGCCTCTTGCTCAATCTCATGTATATTCCAAGAAGCTGATGATCTCTAAGCATGTTTACTCCATCACAAGTTTTAAAGATAGTTATAACAATGTCTTTGTATCTGTATTTATCTACTTGTTCAGTATCTCCTCGATCAATTTATAGGTCAAGCATGAGATTACAGAAGAAAAAAATACAAACTTATTTCATTCATGACATGAAAATTATGTATATTTTTGTTGTACATTACACAAGGGAAAGATATAAAAGAGACACAAAACTACTTACAAGGGAAACAAATGGGTTGTGGGAGAGTAATTCCCAGGAAACAAACAATGTTAGTGTTAAAATCTTCATCTTCTTTGTCTTTTGTATTCTTCATCTTCTTTGTCTTCTTCTCCTTTGGGGTCAAAATTGATTGGTGGAGAAGAAACATTGTGGTTTTAGGAGTTGTGGGAAAGGTGTGACATTAGAATCATCCGTTGTTTACTGCTTTCTGATCTTACAATTTCTCCTTTCTGACCAACACCAAAGCTTTTTCTTTTTACTTAGTTATTAATTATATAAACGAAGAGTAGAACCTTTCTCTAGACCAGCCATAACTCAAACAACTTTAATTACCTCTATAGAACTGTCTGGAGAAAACCACTTAAGCAATATCCCTAGATGCACAACTGCTGGTATTGCTTTGAAAACAAGAGGTGTCGTAACCTGCCCAAACCAAACTAGCTCAGTTACTTCAATACATGTACATAGAGTGGAGGCAAGATAATATGATATGTTATCATACCAGGCTAAGAGCTGTTGTCCCAAGAAGTAGCAAGTAGAGTCTCCCCTGGGAATATTCATTATTTAGTAAGCTTTTGCTTCAAATACTTTATATATATAAGCTTGAATCCTACTGTGTATGGTCCAGTGAGGAGCAGTTGTGTTACTTACTTCGATGAGGTGAAGATTGGAGGCACGACTAAGTAGTACAAAGGCGAACTCCCCTATCTGGGCTAAAGATATTCCAACCTGTATCAATTTTACTAGGGATGATCACGTACAGAGGACACTAAAAAAACAAACATGGCCATAAGTAAATTGAGACAACAATATTTTACCAGGAGAGCTGTCTTGTTGTTGTATCCAAATCCCTTCACAACAGTTGTAACTATTGTTGTCTTTATGATAATTACTAATATCACTGAGGCTAACAGTATATCTACATGAGTCCACAGAAAATGGACATTAATCAACATCCCAATGCTGGCTAGGAAAAGAGCAGCAAATAAATTACGGATTGGTTCTATCTGCAACAAAATGTAAAGGATTTGAGTCAGACTAGAGACTTTTTAAGGGGATAAGTTCAGATAGTTTTCAACTAATGACTTCCTAATCATCCCTTGCTACAACCAAGGCTAAGATTAAAATTTTTTATCATCTTGCATCAGTCAGAACACCAAGTAACAGTTAGACGAGGAGGTAAAGAAACTCAAGTAGATGGAAATAATCGGGAAGAAAATAGTCTTTTTGGTAACACTTGCTCAAAACTTACTTGCTCCAGTGTATGTTCAGCGAGGTCAGTAGTTGATATCATGACCCCCGCGGCAAAAGAACCCAGCTCAAGGCTTAATCCCAGCTTATCACTACACTGAAACCATAAAGGACCAGTCAAACAAACCAGTTGACAAAAAATCATAAAGGAGCAGTCAAACCATATATACACTAGATAGAAGAAGGAACGCACATATGAGAATTTTGATGAACATATAAAGTAAGATATATACTAATACAAAAGAATTAAGAGGAAGTGGAAGGCTAAGTAGGACTCACCCAGGCTACAAGTAGACAAAACGCAACAGCGGCTAACTGATAGAGTTCATTTGTCTGATTGATGAAGAAAAGGTTAAGGCTAATCTACAAACTTAATTTTATTGGACCAGAAGATAGTGTAAAGAATTTGAGAGAAAAATAATGTACCTGTGATGATAAGCTGACCATTAGCTTCAGCAACCAAGGAATACATGTTCGTGATAATATTGACAAAACAGCCAAAAATGAAAGCAACACAACCACCCTAAATAAAAGACGGAAAAGGTATGATTAACATCGTCTTTAGAATACACCATTGGAGCAAAAAGTCTATCAGTCTTTCCTTACACTTTTCCCATTGAAAGTACTCCCTGAGCAATGCCAGAATTCCCCCCAAGAACTGGAAGCAAAGCAAACAGCAAACCCACAGCACAATCCTAGAAACAGATGCTAAAATCAAAACTCCAAATGCTTAAACATTTGAATAGGATTCTACGATAAAAGGTTACTGTTCGTTTGACTGCCACATAAACACTATATGGTCGACAAAAAAAATGGACATCACATGTTGATGGAAAGAAGAATCAGATACCTGAAGAATCAGGGTTCCAATCGTAACTTGGCCATGGAGAGAATTAGTTGAATTTTTTTCCATGAGAAACTTCAGCACCTACAGGTTCAAGGCAGAAATGCAAAAAAAGAAATCCAGCTGATGGAAATGGTTAGATAAGAATCATTGAGTTCACTGAAATTACCACTGCGGTTGATGACATTGACAAAAATGCTCCTACAAATATCCCCTCCGAATTTTTACCACCACATAACTGCAAACAGGACCAGTTAAAAACATGTCATAGAGAGTAAATTTGCAGAAGATTTAGAGTGTATACTTCTAATAGAAGAGTCTAATGCTCAAAGACACGACACTTTAAGTTACATAGACCAAATGTCCCTCATATAATAAAGGAGACATCAGGATTTGTTTGTCCACTAGTAAAAGAGAAATCAGCATAAAAATTTCAGAACTGCTGATTAAAAACGACGCACCGACACTGTGATTCCACACAAGAACATAAAAAGAAGAATTTGTAGAAGGCCGCCCAGAACAGCAACTGATCGAACTACTCGAAGCTACATAGTAAGAGGAAAGGTGCTCAAGAGTTTGTTATGTTAACATTTTTATTCAACACTAAATAAATCAAAGAGGTTTTGATCTCACCTTAGCAGTGGAGAACTCTAGACCCAATGCGAAGAGCAGAAATATCACACCAAACTGGGCGACTGTTTCAACCTACATGTAAGATCACATATATGAGTATAAAAAAATATACATTTTCATATTCGCTGCAGTCTAGTGCCCCAGATTTCATATCAAAAGACAAACTAAGATCTCTCTTATGCATCACACGGTAAAAACTCAATTATTTTTTGCCCCACAGAAGAAAAGAATTCCTAGTCAAACACAGATCAGTACTACTGTCTTGCTGTGTGTAATATCTTAGTCAAAGACTCTCAGAAGAAAACAGTTTCTAAACTAATGCTGACCTAACTAAACATTCGAGACCTTAAAGGTAATCTTTCAAGTGTCAGTCAAAGTTATTGGGACTGAACAAAAGACTCAGATCTTTTGAGGTCAAACACATAGCCTACCTGGACCATCTCACTGATGAAGTTCAATCCTCCAGGCCCGATTATAGATCCTGCTAGCAAATATCCAGTTATCACCTGCATAAGCACAAAATGATTCAAAACAATCAGAAAACCGAACATCACACTGAAATCGAAATAATCATGACAGAGAATAAAAGCAGGATGAGAATCAGACCGGCTGTCCAGCACAAGCAAAGGCGATACCACCACAAGTTGCAGATACAATAACAACCACCAGGTCTGATATCAGTCTACATACCATAAGAAGCAGAAATCAGATGACTGAATTGCAGAGTATGTTTATCAAAGAATCATCTTGAAAATAAATCACTTAAAAACAAGAATCTTGCCTCACATCTAGTTGTAGTACTGGATACTTTGATTTGAAATTGGATATGATGAAGACATTGTCCTGACATAATATCAAAATTGCCATGTAAGAACCAATGCAACAAATCCAAACTCTTTCCTACTGTGTGAAAACTTACTTTTCGATCAATAAGAGTTGGAGTGTCTTCAGCTCTATTATCATTGTCCAAATTGAAAACATCATGGAGTTGAAAACGCCTAAGGAAAAATAGATAACACTGGCTTAATAAGTATTCGATTGTAGAACATTCATAAAATCAATTTTTAGAAAGAGAATGATAAGTCTAGAATTGAATAGTGTACTTGTCTTCTTTAGTCTCATTTTTCTTTGAAGTCTTTACTCTGGCTACAGTCTCCAGAACAGCCTGATCACCACAAGGTACAACAATTAACCTCACATTCAGATAGCCACATTATGCAAGTAATGAGAGAAGCAATCAATCCAAAGCAAGCCTTTACTATAATTCCAAACAATATTCGAAAGTGTCCAACTTTGTAAAACTAACAGAAGAAACTTTATAACAGGTAAATGATTATTAGACCAACCTGTTGTCCAGCTACACTATTGTTGAAGCTTCCAGGATCAGTCACTGCCATAAATATAACCACAAAAATTAAGATAATACCAAAAATACAACTTTTAAGAAAAAGACACACTATTCATTTCAGGAAAGTAATTAAAATAAATCTCTGTATCTAAAAGAAGCATACTAGTCTAGATTCTAACCAAATATAGAAATTCGAAAAAGGAAAGACAAATGTGGAATCAATCTAACTTGGAAATTGTAAAAAGATGACGAATCCAAATTCAAGATCTAACTCATGAATTGTATAAATTAACCAAACACTGAAATGTTAAGAGAAAAAAAGTCATGAGTAGACCAATTCTAATTTCAATGACCATTTCAAACTTCGAAGCAACTAATACCTTCGTTCTGATCGGTTTCGTTGAACTCTTTTTCAAGAGCTCGATCGATAATATCAGCGAAGCTACCTTCCTTAGGCTTAACAAGAGAAGAAGCGTTGGAAGATGAGTTGGAAGCGGTTACTTTCAACAGATCCGAATGAGAGAGAGCTCGAGGAGATACGACGGAGAAACAAAGGAAGAGTGAAAATAAGAGGAGAAGGAGTTGTTGAAAGAAGAACGAGGATCTTCTTCTTCTACCTCCTTCTTCCACCATGGCAGAACTGGTTAATGGATAAAACCGGTCAGGTGCAAAGGTAGAACCGGTACCGTCGTGAGTGGATTGGAAAGTGAGAGGGACAATGCGAAGAGCCGGGAATAGTAGAGTGTAATGGTCAACAATTACTTCATTGACTCTATCTCTATATGTAGTGTGTATATTATATAGTATATAGGTAGGCATGTCAAACGAGTCGAACCCGTCCCGTCTAACTCGTTCTGTTGCGGATTTCGAACAAATTTTATCCGTAAATCATCAATCCGCCTGATCTGTTGATTTCAAATTTGATATCCGCATCTGCCCATCGTTAATCAAACGGGTTGACGGATAACCCGCTTAACCCGCAAAATGAGATAAAATATAATTTTTTTCTTAATTTCTAAAAACAATATACATTTTTCCGT